>LUCH01003822.1:7285-24386 GCA_013368495.1 Paragonimus heterotremus
CGATACTGCACTTTGGTGATGCTTCCTGTATTCTTCCTGTGGCTTGTACGATGTCAAAATATATGCTCTGCACCTGCTACTGAATAGCCGCGGTATGAGTAGTATAATACGATCGTTCATCTTCACTGCAGCAGTATAATGTGACTAGTCAACTCCATTGCACTCTTCCTCCCGCAAGCACAGTTCCAGCTGTAGTGAGAGTCGCTCCGGTTTACTTCGTTTTCTTACTGACCTACATACTGTCGTTGTTGAAGTTAGTGCACCCGGTTCACATCCTGTTGTAATCGAGACATTATTCCATTTGTATGGCTGACTTCCCTGAACCCGATTTTAAAGTTGTTAATTCTTAGACTGATATACGGGGCTGTGGCGTTCCACTACTGGATACGGTTCTGTCCACTTTGTTAGAAAATTCCTAGATCCTGGTCTTGTTGCACCCTGACTCCGCCAGGTTCAGTCACAGCACATCGACCAGACAACTTTGCGTTTGACTGCCTCATGACAACTTCATGTACGCTTGTCACGTTCTGGTTGAACAACCATCGTGCCTTTGTTAACTCAAGCACAACGAACTACTGATCTCTCCATAAGCTAATTTCTCGTTTAACCGGCAGGTGTGACCCTCAACAGTATATCGGCTAGAACGGCGATTTATTCGTTGAGCGGAAAATCAGTGGGCCATGAATGAAGGCACCTTTCCCCAGTTCCCAGCTTTCACCGTCAGCCCCTCTTTGATTGTGCGATCACTTGAGTAAGAGTGAAATGGTGTTGTGCAAATTTCCTGGACTCCTGAGCGATCCAACCCTATTCCGGAACTTCACACCTTTGAGGCAGGTGCCTTGACCAGTCAATGCGCTTTGTAACAGTCTGCGGCCCGCAACGATGTGTTCGATCACATGCACGCCGATGGTATGTAACGGCTGCTTCGATTCATCCAACCCTGAGCTTAGTCAACACTTCTACCAGACTATTTTGACTAATTCATGTTCCGTCAGCTGCTTCCGCCAAGCCGTAGAGCTAAACACGCAGTATACCTGTCGACCGACAAAACGGATCGTTGGGCGTGCACGTCCATACAGAACAGACGCATTGACTTTCTGGTTTATGCCTGTGCATTTCAGGCCATCAGGCCACCGGACAACCTGAGTAGAGTGCGCGTCCAATGGACTCCATAGGAAGTTTGGCGCATTCCGGCCTAAAAAATACGCAAGCGCTAGTGTCAACGGTGAGGGGATGTTGCTAGCGGCCGTGACGACGAGGAACCAGGGAGATTGCAAAAAGGCAGACGACGAATTTTCTAAAGCACTAACTTGATGTCATACGGAATCCCGTGATATTTGCTGATGCACATTCGAGGGAATGCGTTGAACATTCCATTATAACCTCGTATTTGACGGAGTATTTTTACCTGCCCTTCAGAATGTTTCGATGTGATAGCTTCTATGTGCCTATATGATGTCAGCAGAGAACTACTCAGCAACCTTGCATCGTGAGTACCATTTTGGGAGTCCAATTTGTGATCCACACACATATACGTGCCATTTTTGGTGAGTCCCAGTACACTTCAAGTCTGGTGTTTGTGTATACGAGGATTGCAAAATAATTTTTTACTGCGACAAATTTGGACAGAGAACTCAGAAACAGTTTTTGTATACTGCATCACTCGGGCACATTTCGCCACATCTCACCATGTGCACAATGCAGTCCGCGAATTTATATAGCAAAGTTCAATCGACATTGGGAAGCCAGACAAAAAAATCAACAACCACACACACATATACACACACATCAACGCGCATCAGTTATCAGGCTGTCTGGTACTGAAGAACAAGTCTTTCTGCAAGCCAAGAGGTGGCTCCCACTTGTTAATTGTTACCACTTTCACGAACCAAAGAAGCCTTCGATTTTTTTGCGAAACGTATCCAAAAGACCTTCTCCAGGTTCAGCTGAGGTCGGCAGGTCAACAAATGTCGAGTGATCGATGATGCCGGTTCTGTGTGACTTTTCACATTCCTGCGCGATTAATACATTGTGGTACCCAAGGCAGTTTTGTGGATCTAAAATGGAATGCGTTCGTTGACCCGATTGCATAATTGTCGCTCCGTTCTACCAATGTAAGTGGCCAGGTATTCACACGAAAATTCATAAATGATGTAAAAATTAGTATTGAGCGTCAGCTGTGTTTCTAGCGGTGATGTTGTCTTTTGTTGTTACGATGTTGCGGTTGGCGATGCTATATAAACCTGCAGACTGCAATATGTACCTTATGAGATACAGCAGAATGTTCACGGAAGATATACTGTGCAAAAAGCTGTTTCTGACTTCTCTGTGTGTCAAAATGCCGCAGGAGAGTGGAAGTCATGAATAACCTGCAACGTCAACTCAGTTTTAAGAATGCGTCAGAATGAAGGCCGGTCTGGTAAAAAAATTAATCAACCTGGACGACTTATTATGTATAGAACCCTTTAAAAACGCATACAATAGACTGTTTTCAATTATTTACATGGAGTTTTCACTACTGAGTGTTATGGTAATATGTTCGTACTATTCACACATGTATATGAAAGTTCTGCTCGTAACTGTTAGTTAGACCATATTTAAAACCCATAAAAAAGTACGTTTCTTTCGATCGTGGTATCTATGTTCCGGATGAGATTTCTTCGGAAGTGAAGTGATCCAG
The DNA here is from genome assembly GCA_013368495.1 of Paragonimus heterotremus. Classification (NCBI taxonomy): domain Eukaryota; kingdom Metazoa; phylum Platyhelminthes; class Trematoda; order Plagiorchiida; family Troglotrematidae; genus Paragonimus; species Paragonimus heterotremus. The sequence goes on from LUCH01003822.1 coordinate 9,966, forward strand.
AGGAGGAGTCCATTGTTGGTCAATCTGCCCCAACACCTCAGTAAACAAATGCAACCTGGCAACAATACGTTTCATGCGTAGAAGGTTCATATTTCGCTTGCGTATCATTACTACATCAGTCATGTTTTCCGGCCATGCAGATTGTAATTTGACAAAGTATGCATTCATAAACTGATAATGTACGTACTCCTGTTGTGCAAAAACAAACCATTCATTTGCGAGCAGGGTAATCTGCATGCGTGTTTCATATTGTGACCAGTTTGATATTGGATGCACGCACCCGGCACCGGAGTAGGCAAGGCTTTGTTCTTTCGAGACTAAAGGATGGTCCAGTTCATATTGAATGAAACAGCGGTTTGCTTCATTATCAACCACAGACTTTGTTATAGTTATACCTGCGAAGAATTGAGACAAGGTATCGCCAAGCTTGTATGGCAGCTCACGTGAATCCGTAGGACCAGGAAGTGGCTGCCCAAACTCCGAATATCCAACGGTTTTATTGTATTTTGTGGCATGATGACACCGTCGAAGTAGATAACGATTACAACGAAGTGGGCCTCCAGAAAACAACGATCGATTGTAGAAAGTTTGAAAAGTGTATTGACCACTGGCCATGAGCTTCACGTAATTGGTCTCAAACTGTTTTGCTTGCTTAAACAGAAATAAGTTAATGCGTTCAAACACATCCCATTCGGTTTTACATGAATTTGCAAGTGTGACACTGTCAGGCGGTACACAACGAACTGAATCCTGTAAACAGGACCTTAGAATGTTAACGGCAGCGAAGGAAATTTGAGCAAAATGTGTATCTTTTACCCCAGCCGCATGATCAGTATTGATAGCCACAATGCTATAACGTCCTTCTGAAAGACTTGCATTCTCCTCGATCTGGAATCCATACTCATTTAGATAATGAACTTGGTCTAATGCACTCATGCAGGTTGAGCCGAAGCGAAATACACTGATTTTTAGACTCTCACAAATATTCCTTCCATGAATGCAACAATTCGGTTTGAGTAGGGAATAATTAATTTGAACACAAGTTATAAGAAGCCAAAGCAACACACGCATACTTGTGTAGTGCTCTGATCGAAGTGACATAAATCAACTTCAGACTTTGGTCACGTGAATGTGAATCGATGATTGTTAGTGGCGTTTGCAAAAAATGAAGTACAGACGGCCTACCATTAAAATGATGCGGCCATGAATGCACGGTGCGTTATCTTCTTCAACAATACGCTTTATGCGTCACAAGAGGTGAACTTTCAAATGTTTACACAGTCACATCTTCAATAATTAAACAAGTATGTTTGAATCACAAAATAATGATGATAGTTAAGAATCTCGTGGGAAAACCCAGGGATCGGTATCGGTTGTGAAAAAACTATCGTGGTTAGTTTAGCAATAAGGCAACTGATTGTTGTGTGAAAGTCGAATTAAATGAGGAACAATGAAATCATAGTAAGACGCCGTCCATGCAATTAAGTATTCGCAGTGTGATTTTGTAGAAGATATAGCAATATAATCAGACAGACCCGAATAAAGAGGGTGAGTTGGGTCAGACAGAATTTCGTCTAAAAATGTTCGCATATTATGAACTGGTGAGAAGCAGCAAAACTGCCGAACTGTTTACATTGAATGACATTGTAGTAGAATGTATACTTTCGGGACGTGAGGAGTAAAAAACTCCTAAGACAACAAACCAGGGAAACAACTGGTGTACAATACATTCAGTGTGGAAACGCACAAGCCATGATAAACTTGCTGGCCAAGTGGTGTGGACTAGAGGAAAAATTTAGGCTTCACACATAAACCGGGGGTCTTTGGACTTTGATGAAATCGTCAATAACACGCTACTCTGTTCAGTTCACACGCTTTACTAAAGGGTTTGCTCACGGTGTCACAGTGATTAGTCTTTCAGTCCACCTCTAACCTAAGTGAATGTATTAATATGTTGTTTTCACCTATCACGAGTAATCACTGTAGTGCGCACCCATATGTTTGATCAAACAAGGAACCATTACCCTGGCGTTTCTACTACTAATCATCCAGTAATTGACTTGAACAGGAACATGAGGTGGACCTCACATGTGAATGATGATTTTAAAGAACAATCTTCTTCGTTCAGTGTCTTGATGAGCTTTACGTCCCATGGCACCGAATCTTTCATTTTATCAACACATGTATGCCTCCCTAACTGACTTTCTGTTTACTCGGTGATCTGTCAGGCTTGTTGTCGAAAGATATAACAAAGTTTTATTGAGGTATCCATCACGTTGAAGTAAGATGATATGTGACATAGTATGTGTCCAAAATTCTTTCTGAAATAGATCACCTCTTTAAAATAGATCTATTTATTGATAGTTTTGTGCTACCAATAGTAAAGTGGTAACAATGGCTGTTTGTCAGTCGGTCAGTTGTGGGTTGAACTTGGTTGTCTCGACTACTCTTATCTAGTTCTAAACACTCCAACAATATCCAGTCCACGTAATGTCCACGACAGCGAAAACTATGTTTTGAAAATGCTGGATGTGAACGTGTGCACTTGTGACATATACCTACATACTTCACTAGCAAGCCTCTGGTCTTACACCCCTTCTGTAATTGGCAACTTAGATCGACCTCCACAAAGATTCGGTCTCCTTAATTCTGAATTAACCACAAAACTGAATTAACTGTATTGTGGCTTGATAACGTTGCGGCTCTCCACTTCACCGTATTATGTAAAAGTTCGTTGTCGTGTCGTACTTGAATTTCAGTCACTCATTCACTTACCATGTTTAGTGCACCTTGCACATTTACTGTCTCACCCATGCACCGACTTCAATACCAACATCCAATGTCATATGGTCGGTGGTATTCATTTCGGTTGACTTGTCACAGTGACCGGAGCCAAAGGACGCCTGTGTTTAACCATAACCACAAATGGTTTACTCTGTACCACTTGTGGCTCCACTCACACTCCAAGTGTCTGGTGTAAACTCGAAGGAATATCATCAGATGGCATGTGAGTGAGGCCTTTGTTTGCGGCCAGCCAATGTAGGTTAACCAGCTGATAGGCTAGCACGAAAGTGAAACCCCTATCTCTCGGGAAATAAACAGATAGCCGGATTCCAATAGTAAGATCTAAACTGAAAGGAACAAATGGAAATGTATTGCGAGAAGTGGTTCAGTATACAATTACATGATACTGCCCTCTACAGAGGATATAAAAGAGAAACAAGATTAAAGGTTGGACTGGAAGAAGACAGACAAAACATTCACCACGTAGTACACCAACAATTCTGAAGAAAAAGAAAGGTAGAGGGCCACAGACCTCCAGATTTCTGAAAATAGGAGCAGGTGAGTTCCAAACGACGGTAGTCATTGGTCGATGTGAACAAAAAAATGGATATAGCTGATGTGATTTAGTTGACCCTAACATACTCGTTATTTCCTCGTCGACAGTGTACCCTGAGTACCTTGATGACCTATTAATCCAAGTTGGCCAGCTCATTTGCGACTGCACATATCGCACTGACTTGCAGTCATGTCACCACGGCCTTGGCACTGATGGGTCTTCTGTGTACCGTCCGCTTCCATCCACTGCTGCTCACCGGACTTGTGGAAGCCTGTCCGGATCATATTTCTCCAGACCGTCCGGTTCAATACAGTCTTCCGAACATCTAAAATAAATGTTTCAACGCGGAAGAGTTGCCTGAATAGCATCCTGGAATCTTAGCTTTTGTTGACCAGGATTTCTCTTATCTGATTTTACTTGCCTGGTCACACCGGCCGACATCTACAGTCACGAGATAACACGTAATCCGATATCCCGGTCCAAGCAGTACAAACAATTCTGTACTGAGTAATTCCCGTGTTCGATCAGCTGACCTACTGTGATCCCTTTTTCAATATTGGTTATCAGCTATACACGGTTAACTGCATCCGTCTGGAATTAGGTTGTCATAGTGACTGAATCCAAAAGACGCCTGTACTCATCACATGTGTGTTGCGTTGCATCGTGTACGGTTCCACTCATATATCCTTTATCCAGTGTAAATCCGAAAGAATATGGTCAGGATAATTATGAGTGGAGACATTTCTGGTGCAGCCGGGTGATGCTAGTTAGCTAAGCCGTAGGCTGGCACCAAAGTGAAATACTTATCTCTCGGAAAGTAGACAGAGCGACATCAGTGGTATGATCGAAACTTGGAAGAAATATTGAAAAAATAGGCTAAGAAGTAATTCCATATAGGATTATATATTATTTCACTTTAGATAGCAGGAAGAAGAAAAACAAGACTGTAGGGCTGGACCGGAAAGAGGAAACAACTATTATATAATGCATCATCAAAGCTGAAGAAAACAAGGGTAGAAGGCCATCATGTTATTGCTTTATAAGGACAGAAAGTTGTTTAACAAACGACGGTGTTCGTCCGTTGATACAACAGAAATGTAGACAAACATAATTTACTTGTACCTAACGTACTCACCTTATCTTCGTTGATAATGTGTTATCAGTACGCTGATGAGCTAACAATCCCAGAGTGGTAGCATATTATTGACTATCTGTGCATAGCTCCACAACCTCCCTTGTTTCACAGTTATCACTACCATGATGAATGTGCGATGTAAGCCCATTATAAAAAGTATCCTCTTATTAACACATACGTGAACATGTAAAATGCTCACACGTAACACCCGAATCAGTGATGCGATAAGTTACTGCATTGCACTCGATTCCACCGGTAACGAAATGGAAGTCGATAGTCGAAAGATCAACACTCCGTTTATTTTCAAAATGGCCTGAACTTTACTATATTTCGCAATGGTGATCAAGTAATACACCTGATATCAGATATTCGGATCGATCGGCTCAGGACGAAACCACTAGAACTATTCGTGATAACCGTCTGAATGATTAGGTGGCATGAACAAGAGCAAACATGGGCTACGTGCATTGTGTTTGAATACATCCTTCGACCGGCGCTATGCGTCACATATACTGGAAAATTCTGCACTGAAGAGCACAGTGTAAAGGGGAACTGGAACTTCGTAACAATCATGAGTGCACATGGGATGAAAACTAATCTCAGTGTCAATATCATTCTGCTTATATTCATCATTGCATGACAAGTGTATGATCCGAATGCAGTGCGTCAGAAAACGCAACCTTACTAAGTGCAGATAAAACGGAACGACCGACAAAATCTCTAGGGGAAAAAAATGAATTTAAAATCTCAAGCTGACGCAAAGTCTTGAGGTCCTTCTGAATGATTTCTAAGTCGGTATAAAAGTGAGAGAAGACGTCCATTCTAGCCTAGTGAAACCATGCGTACTGTCGTATTCATTGAGGTCGAATGTAGAAGATAAGTTGACGCACTCACAAGTTAAATGTGTACGTCCCCAATGCGGCATTTTGTATAGAAAAGCTAATTGCTCCTGTTACCCAACTCAGTGACGCAATGTGCCTACCACCAACTGTCTATGACTTCTGGGCCATTCTTTTTACATCACATGGAAAAAGTGCACACAACCGCGATAGCGGATGAAAAGTTTATGAACCCGAACTTGGGCCATGCTTACTGTCAGGTTGAAATTGCCTAACGTTCGATAACATTCACCTTAACCACGACCCAGAGTGGCCTATTTTAATATAACTGTTTACATTTCGGTATCAAATACAACATGTTATCCCATCATCACCGCTTCTTATTAAGTGTAATACAGATAAACGATAAGACTATACCAGCTGTGGGTAACAGTAAGGATGTGTCTGCGGAGACGTCACGGTAATCGGGGAAAGTACACGTAAAACGTTGGAAATCAACCCATCAAGAAATGCTGTCTCCCATACATAAAATTTCAAGTGACAGCTGCGTAGCTTTGGGACTGACATTATGTGAAAATGAGTGTTTATATTCGTTCTGTTGCTGAAACACATGTCACGTGTGTCGATTCGTCGCATATGTCAATACTGTACCGCTCACATTCTTGACTCATGTATGCCAACACTGACACCATCATCAAGGATGGAGGTGTTGTAATCTGAAACATTCGGTAATGACGGCACATGGTAACCCTTGGTGGATTCTAAGAACGTCACTGAGGTGATCAAACCCAACATCGATCACGAGAGGCAGGCGGACCTGGACAACAGCCAAGACGTTTTGGAAGATTTGGGCTCAGATAAATTTCAATGCATCTATAAGAGGAATTTGGACGACAAGTGAATGAATTGTTGGGAAAAGATATCATCCAGAGAACGGACAGACAGATCAGTTTCTCCGCCTTCTTGCTGAAGAAATTCAATTGGAATTTTGATTCTGTGTCAATTTTAGAAAACTCATTGGGCCAGCAGACAAGTAGTGGCCATTTCAGCGGTGGTATGAAAAAAAATGCTCGATAAGCTGTAAAACCCCGGAAAATTCGCAGTTGTGCACTTACTATAAGGCTACTGAAAAGCGTTCATCAGACAGCAGGATCCAGATAAAACAGCTTCCACTGTTGCGGAAAGCAGCAAGGGCTCATATGTTTACTTAGTGAGCTGTCGGTTGCCCAGTTTAAATCAAGGCTACTGAGGCTCAAAGTTCTGGACTTATTATCCCAAACAGCTCTCGATGGGGACTACCTCATCAACGACAGTTGTAACGAGGTAAACTACATGGTTCTGTTTTCAGCTGTATAACAAAACATTGACCGGACTGGACCAGTAGTCCAATTTGTGATTGGCTCGTTCAGAAGGTTAGCTAGGGCCAAATTTATCCACTGCCTATTAAACTGACTACTTCTGCAATTCTCCCGACCTTACACAGAAAAGAATGCTGAAACCGTTTCATGATGGCACCCGCACTTACAACCATTTCGCAAAACTTCCGTAATACCGCCAACCCATTATATAGCCTATGGAAGAAGGATTATCGACTAACTTTCAGACCATAGATCCTAGCATGCATGAATATGAGGTCCTAATGGATGTTCAGAAAACACCATATCGTGATCTCACTACACAGTCGCAACCCTGGCATGTTAGCCCCTCCCGGACAGTTGTTAACCAGGCTTCACGCAGAAGGTGCTGACGTAATCAATCTTGTTGCTGTGGCACTGAAACCGTTTACTCCACCTGGTATGTACCTACGTTGCGTTTGTTCGTTTCACTGTTTTGTTACTATGCCCTAAACCCACACAACTGATTGTTTTAAGTAGTCGACTGAGAAAAACAAACGGAATGCCTTTCTATCAGTATGTGTTCTTGTCGTCTTGATGAATTGGACAAAGGGAAATCAGTGCTTTATGTATCGTGTAGCATTACTTCAATATAAGCTTTCTACAGAATCACTAGAACCCATCGTTCCACAACAAAGACGGAAAACTGTTCACGGCATTTTCTATGATATACCCCACTTGAGCGCCAAGGCATCGCGAAAATTCATTTCTGCTTTGTTTGGTTCGGCATGACTGAAGGTATCAAGGATTGGACAAGCTACCGTTTGATTTGACAACGGTTGAATGTGTGCAATCATTTCGCCGTTTATGTTGAAGCATCTGTGTCCATGACGCACGCTCTGACCACACGTACAAGAACGTTGATGGACTCATTACGATCGAAAAGTTGCCAATACCTCACCTCACATATCAAAAGACTCACTGGACGACCAGGAGTGTTCCCTGTTTATGACACCGTAACTCACACTCCGGCGTCCGCATATCATCCACCATAACTACGACCCATAGTCCCCAGTTTTAAACACAAGTGTTACGTCACCTCATTCGCTTTCGTAGAATTCTGCCCATTGGAGGCGCTATTTACCATGCCAATCCAACGAAAAAGTCGAGTGAGTACACCGAACACTATAAACCGTCTAACTGTCGAAATGCAGTCATTCGATTTGTAGGATCACCTCACACTTATGCTTCTTAGATTGCGCTACCTTGTTACTTTCGACAGTCGGTATCCCTTGCACAATTTTTTACGACACTAGCATGCGTCTTACCGATCAATTACTAACCCAATCCGCAATGCATCTTTTCGTCCTCCAGCAGATTACGTAGGCCGTGCAGCACTGCATTCCTAAAATTACTTATCAACCACCACGATTCCAAAATAAACCAAACACTCATCCTACCCAAAAGACTGAGTCGTCCTATGTATTATTTGGGGATGACAAGCTCTGTAAACCCCAACATCTGGATTGTTTTGGATCGCTCGGACAAACTATAAATTGGACGTTCGCACATCATGCAACAATGTATCGATCGATCGTCTCATCCCGCCAGGACTGCTGAAGGTGTTTCAAATGACCAGCACACACTATTTGAAATAAGTATGTTCAAAACTGAATCTGGTCGATCAGTACGTTTTCCTTGTGGTAGATGTCTCACCGTAACCGTGGTGAGAGTTACGTAGACGTAGCCTTGCCCTCTCACGGAGCGCAACATGCATCATGCAGTTCCAACAGTTTGTTCCAGGTCATGCTTTCCACTCATGCCTACTAATTCACGTAAACACAACATCAATTCTGAAAGTCCGTAATTTGTCTACGACCGGCACCACAAAGGGAGAATCTATATGTATCCCAGACGTTTATACAGTTGCGCACATTTACTCCAATCCAGTCGACCGGACGATTTATATCAGATCATACTCCTAGGGAGAGAATAACCTCGGTTAGCAGTCTTACGCAGTAGATCAACGAGCAAGCTAAAGTGATGTCACGGACGTGGACCATTGATACAAGCACGCTTTCTCAACCAAGAAGTTTGAGCGAACACTGGGCTCATGAAATTGATGATCGATACCACCATCACCGTTCGGGTCAAAGTTACATGCATCGGCAGTCACCGTCTTGTGTAGCATCATACAACAATCCCATCGAAACTTTAGAAAAAGGTTATTGTAAAGAGAATGGATTGATGAGGTATGATGGTAGCATTACAAAGAGAGCTCCATTTTTTCTGATATCAATAAATTTCGTAAAACTGAAGGCGAACGTAGTAATATGTCTCTGATCCGACTACAAATAGTAGGCTATCTCAAACGTTTTAATGAATGGGTCGATTAAAGCAGGTAACGTTTGACCGCCCACTGTTTTGGTCAGCACTGCTTACCAGCACCCATCGTCTTAGCAAGCCCTTTAGGACACCTCAATCGAGTATGCCATCAAATCACAGCCCCAACTACAAAACTGACGTAGGTGTCTTGGTAGGGATGAAAATGGGTGCAATCGAATGTTCAATCGACGTTACCCGGTGAGCAGTTTCGTTATCGGATCCCATCTAAATTATGAAATGTACCACACTACTTATAAGTAACACATCTGATTTGTTGATTTAAACATGGTGCATTCTGTAGCAGATAATTCCGAGTGCTTATTTTGAAACACAACAAACCCACGAATCGTTTCACTGTACAACCGAAGTTAGATGGGAGACGGTGGTACTAGTTAACCATGTCAATAAAGCTGCCGAGTTGGTGTACCGAACTGAGTTCGGAGAAGTCTGTAATAAAAGCCACACTACGTTTCTTGACTTAGGTGGCGATAGCATGAAGAGAAAAATGTAAACAAATGACGTGATGATGGCATTTTTCGGGACATCTTCTCCTTGAAGAAAAACTTGTTGGCAATCCCGCATCAGGTCAACTTTGGAGAACGTAGGTTAGTCGCACAGTTTGGATGCGATATTATGAATTTGATATAGAATGTCGATCTGCAACGATGGCATGATATACAAACCTGCACTTTCCGCGTGGTCGCAAATCATTTCAGCCCGGTTATGAAAATATATCCAGTGGCGGAAATGGTGGACGTTTCTAATATTCAATGATCCCAAGTTAGAACGTATGCCAAAGCCCCCCTCAGGTGATAGCAGTTTTGTCAAGAATCAATCATCTTGATCTGATAGCTATTGGTGAACTACAAAGTGAAACGTGTTGATGGATCTCGTTATGCGTAAATAACTTCAAAATTTGGATTACTGGTTCTAGAAAATGATTCCAGTGAACAGATTAAACAGGGAGACGTACTTTCGCCGAACGTCAGTGAGAGTAACTGATGATCAATGTTCTTTAAGTGACTTCTGACAATCAGGTTAGAATTTTGACTGAGTAAACAGCGGTCCTTTGTGTTTTTCAGGGAGCTAAAGACGTCAGAAGAACCTACTCAAAAAACTGTAAGTTGTAAATCAGCTATCAGAAAAATCCAGCTCCGAGCACGGTTCAACCCGAGAGACAGATTCGCGGGACTTCGATCGCAATTCGGAATGGATTAACTGTTGGCAGGCTTGAGTGTCGAGCTAAGAAAAGAGGATATACGACTGTGTAATGTGGCAGTGAAAACAATGACTACACAGCTTCCACATGAATAAGGAACTTATGACCATATCCCCTAAAGGATATGAAAACTAGGCTATCTGTAATATGAAAATCACCCGAGTTTGTCCTAAAATTCGGTCGGCGCCGTCGTTTCTTGAATGTTAGGGCTTGGAAGAAAGCGGTACAACCGCCTACATGAAGGCCAGAATTCCCATGGTAAAGGCGTACTCAGTGATAAGCTGTGTGAACGACAAAAGCAGACGGTTGTATGAGTGATTGGGACAAAAACATGATGAACTGATTCAGCTGTACCCAGATTTGTTGACTATACTGTCGTTATTCACGATGTAGGACACAAACGGCTATACATCCGTGGTTGTGGACACAATACGTGGATGTGCCGATAGAGGCAGTGGGCATGACTTGCGGTGTGGTAACAACGTGACACCCGATACGACGAATGAGAAGAGGAGATCACGGTTGTAGTGACTAACAGACTCAACAAGAGGATCCATGTCCAGCACAAGAAAAGACTGGTATACAGTACATAGAAAGGAATAACTGTGTGCGCTGCGGCTGATTGAGTCTGGTTGCTGCTGGCAATACCGACCACGCGAAGTGAGAAGAACAGTTTATTGACAAGTTTGGACGTTGTGAGACTAACGGATGTAAGTCTGTTAGCTTGGTTTTCAGTGACACGCCAAACTGGTTCCGACATGATGGTTAACATACATCCTATAGCACTTCAAAAGAACACGAACAAACTACGCATGTGGGATGGTTCCAGACGACACCTAAAATATGGCAAATGAGTAATCGAATTACTTCACCCGTGAGTATTCTGAAGGATGTGACTGCTGAACTATCGAAATAATTGTCGAAATGAATATAAGAAGAAACTGTCTCAAATAAGTAACAAGCAAGAGGTGTTTTCCAAATACGAAGTTGTCGTCAATACCTAGATTGTCACAATATGGAAATTTATGTGTTTAGTATGTCAGTGGACCATATCACTTGGTTCGGCCCAAAGGCTAAGCCGTTGATTGTGTCACTGGTATTCATCGTTCACAATAGATGGCGCAGCAGCCAAAATTGAGGTTGAATAAGCCCTGAGAAACAGAAGGGTAGAACATGATGTTTCCATGCATAAAATTTTTATTGAAGCTGAGTTTGTTCCTGTATTGCTATTATATGCAAACGAGTGTTTATCCTTGTTATGATGTTAACATATACAACTTGTTTCTAGCTCCTGAATGAGCAATCGGTTACCACCCTCGTTCTTGGCTCGCAACAGTAGAAGGGTTGGCTGCTGTCGAAGCAATCACCTTGAAAAGTAGATCGGCACAGAAGTCAGTCTGGTGATAGCATGGTGAATCTGACACCGATTCTTGGGTCGGGTGTTATCTAGCCCTTGAATTACGTCTATTTAAGCTGCCATTCTTTTGGCCAGTCACATGAGACTTTATATGAACGTCTTTACTTCTGAGCCGGGATAATTTGATGCGTACGCACATTTGTCGCTGGACGAAACGCACAGCTTTGATACGTAGACAACACACCTGAACCCGCCTCACATTCCCAGGTCAAATCAAAAATCGAGTGTGCAGTCATTTTGTCTCAACTGAAAACGAGTGTAACAACGAAAACTGTGTGAACAAAAACCGATCGTCCCAAAATTGTGGGTCCGGAAGCGAAATCCGGGGGCCTAACCACCTCATGGGGATTTCAGCTGAGGGCAAGCCTCCTAAGTGTGTTGAGTTAGTGAACAGCCCCATCACACCGCTGTAATTGCAGCTAGGCTGACGGGCACCGGGATATATGCACTTTTCATGTCAAATCCCTTGACTTCAACATATCAGTGTTTTAGCCACCACGGTCCACAATCGATAGCACCAGGCTGTCGACAGTCGTCTCAGCCTTCATAAGGCAGCGTGAGGCTAGGAAAAGACAGTTTCCTAACTGGTCGTCCTATACCGGTATTTTTTTGGCAGGCGGTGGATAATGAAATGTTTTATCCATAAACTAATCAGATTTACAACTCATCAGAAGAATTAGTGGAAAATAACAACTGAGATATTTAGTGGTGTGATTTTCGGTATACCGCAACATTTCAGGACTGCAGTGCGGCGTTTTATAGCCGTGTTGGAAAATCGCTCGGCATCGCATGGCATTTCTCACTCCTGTGACTGTTATTGGGCTGAATCCGTTTCGTGCCGGTATATGCATATCTTCTGTTTCAGCCACAAACGGACGCCACAGTGGAGGTAAGTTGCTGCGATACCGAGATCGGCGTGGATAGTCTGTTCAAAATGGTTGTTAAACTGGGTCGTTTTGTTTTCTGGATGCCTGCTTTGCCCTAAAAAAAAACGACTGCAGTTGCAAATGTTTCGATGATTTAGAATCAATAATTTCATTTCAACGAGGACTGGAATGAACTGTGGGTCTACGAATGAACAGTTCGTTCTCTCTTTGTCCGTATGTGTGTGACTGTAATAACGGTCACGCCTGACCTTTTCTGCTACTTTGGCGTGGTGGTCAGGCTTGTGGGTTGTCCTTATTCGGAGGGCTATGCTGACTGTGACCTCGGTCGTTGCAGGTACAACCATGTCAGACTGACCAAAGGGGAACAGCCAGACAAAAGGCAGAGGCATCCGTTGTGAGGTGTTCGCTGTGTATGGTGTCTATATGTTGTGTTTTAGTTGGGTTTGTTATTTTCTTTTTTGTCTGATCTGATTCTCTGTATGCGATCGGTTTCTCTGTGAAGCAATATCTCTGTGTAAATGTGCCAAAAGTCTTGGGTTGTGACTGTGGAACCTGTTCTGGATGGTTGATGCTGATGCGTATGTGTGTGTGTGTGTCACCTGCTGCCTTGCGGTACAGGCTTTTGAACCAAAAGCTTTGGTTGAGAGCCTTAATCGCTCTTCTGTCTAGGTCTGGGCGTCCTGGCAGTATCCTAAGCCCATAAAATCCGACTTTATAACATAAACCAAATACCATACTGCATCGGTTGTTGCGCAGAATAAACCGGGTCGCCCTATCTGCTGCACATGGCAGAGTTGATAGGCGAAAATATGCTACTGCCAATCATTAACTCTCGTACTATTCACCCAATATTAATCCCCGAGCGGATAATGCTCACTCAAGTTTCAGTAACCCGGAGAGCAACCTGAAACAGGCCAGGGACGCAAGACGCTCTGTGTTGGATCGTGGAATGTGCGCACGCTGTTGGATCGATGCAGCTCCAGCGGACGGCCAGAACGGCGCACTGCACTGGTCGCGATGGAACTGCGTCGCTATGGAATCGAGGTAGCAGCCTTCAGCGAGAGAAGGCTTGCGGACCGAGGTAAGTTACGAGAAACAGGTGCCGAGTACACCTTCCACTGGATAGGTTACCTGACAGACGGTGCTCGAGAGCACGGTGTCTGTTTCGTAATCTCTGATCGCATCAACGCTTTGATGATAGGCAAACCGCATGGCATCAGTCCCCGAACGCTGTCTATGCGCCTGCGACTCGGTCGAGGTAAGTGTGCCACAGATGTTAGTGTTTCTGGTCCAACTAGGTGTAACACTAATGATACAAATGACGAGTTCTGTGATCAACTGTCCGCCACAATCCAGTTGGTGCCGTTGACTGATCGACTGTTTGTTTTGGGTGACTTGAACGCTCGGTTCGGGCGCGACTCGGTAAGTTGGCATAGAGTCCTCGTACCCCACGGCATTGTTTTAGACAATGAGAACGGTGGTTGCCTGCTCCATCTGCGTGCTACTCGCGTGCTAGCTATCAAGAACACCCGATTCCAGGTGGATGCGAGCGACATCACGACGTGGACCCATCTGTGAAGCGGTCATCACCACATGCTTGACTACGTGATTGTGCGACAACGCGACATTCGTGAAGTACGCATCACGCGAGTGATGCGTAATGCTCAATGTTGCACCGATCATAGACTGGTCAGGATCAAATTATTTATCCATGAACGCAAGTCTGTTTATTGTAGATCTTCAGGACAACGGCAGAAGTTGGGTATCAAACAACTGGGAAACTGCAAGACGAAGGCTGCTGTTCAATGTGCAGTTGCCGCGCGTCTGCACAACGTTCCTGTATCCACTGCCCCTGAGAGTATGTG
>LUCH01003822.1:27136-39006 GCA_013368495.1 Paragonimus heterotremus
GTTTTGGGAGGGGAATCGCATGTGGTGTCGCGCAAGCCACTTGGGGTGATGGTTTAAAGCGCAGGTGCCCTTTGGCTTCGGTCACTGTGACAGGCTTACCCGTTTCGGATGCAACCAACCATGGAAAACAACGGTCACAGTTTCAGAGAAGCAACGGTTTCAGCTACAGACAGGTATACTATCTGGCAAACGAGTGATGGCCAGCTAGACTATAAACGCCTACACTCACTCCATCGGGTCCTATTCATTCGGATTTACACCGAACACCCGGTGTGTGTGTGTGTGGAACATGTGGCGCGGCGCGGGGCACTTGTGGTGGGTGTAATGCGTAGACGTCCTTTTACTTGTGTCACTCTGGTAGGATAATTAGTAGAGGATGCCGCCAGCCATGTATGTGACTACGGTTATGTTGGATCACACTTTGATCAGTTCAGTTTGCCAAGTGATAGCCGCGCGCGTCTTGGTCTGGAAGGATTGTCATGCTGAAAACAGGGCACACTCCTGGAACGCTAGTTAGAGAACGATGTACCGGTAATCTGGGAACTGAACAACGTACTAAATTGGTTTCTATTTGTGTGGTCAATGATGAACATGAGGGGCAGTCCACTAGCAATTTCGATGTAGAACTTGAGTACTTGGTCGGTTACTTGTAAATCCGTTCGAAGGCTGCCGGTCTGTTACGACGGGCAGTGTTCATGACATGTAAAGAGGTGGTCGACCGCATACATCAGTAGATGTTATACGATGGGGGAAAACAGCTTTTAAACTAATCTGCTCAAGAATGTAACAGTTCAAAGTCTGCTATACCCAGGGTGCTTTGAAAGAACAAGTATCCTCCATACCAGGTGGCCCGTTTACAAAAGCTTAAGTTACTGGATGCAAACGAACGTGAGCCATTTTGTACTTGGTGTTTATCAGAAAAGGATATACATTCGATAGTGCTTACTGATGAAGCAATAATCTATTTGAATAGATTAGCCCAGAAGCCGCATTTCTGACCTACCAATAACTTCCATCAGTTTGCTTTAATGCGGTGTCAACATAGCCCAATATCTATGCCTTAGTTGGGGCTTATTAAGATACGGATTATCATATCTTTGCTGCAACAAAAGCGCTGTGCTGAAAACATATTCTTATAATCTTTCCTGTCGGTGTGAATGGCATCAGTCGGCAAAACTGTACAGTCATTTACATTGAGTCCTTTATTGTCTGACTTAACGGAGGTAATATTGTAGTAGTCCAGTTGGGAGGAAAAACGATAGTTCGCCAGTAACCGTATATCGAGAACAGCTAACACTACTACTAGAGTAAGAAGAGGTTAAGAAACAGTAAGGGGAATTAGTTCAAGATTTGGTCAGTTGGTTTGTCCTGGGTGGGGGCTTCTTCTTAGGAGGCTGTGCAAACCGCCGACTCTGCAACGCAAGACAGAAAGGCAGTGATCAGCCGCTGATTAAAAACGTACGACGCGCGTTCCTTCAGTTTCGGTTTCACTTTGTACTATCCCCGACTACTTAAGGCAGCGTTCTTGATGCCATCCCTCAGCGCCCTTCCGGTGGAACCTCAACTGCTGGCCCTATCTCCGGATTATTGTCTGCTCGCCCTCCTGAGTGGCAGTCGCTGCATAGCTTACTGGGCCTTCGGCTCATGCTTGTTCGTGCTGTTTCCTTGTACAGGACTATTGCTAGAACCCCTGCTTCGGAAGAACGCTGTCCGTTAGTGTCTCCACGTTGTCCCATATTGGTCCGCAAGCGTAACGGACAGTCAAAATAAAAACGGCCGACTTGTATGTTAAAATATCACCTTTTCGTAAGCTAAACCACAAGGAGCAAAGAATAGCAGTGGAATAAAAAAACAAGAGTTTGAGTTCAATAAGTTGAAAATTATGATCACCGATCTACCTGTCGTGGTATATTTCGCTCAAATATGTCTTCTCAAAGGTGCACTGTGACAACAACCAGTACAGTTTGTGCGCATTACCAATGAAAGCAGAAGGTGCGTTAGAGTGTTGAATTCGACCACTAACAACGACGCAGTTACTGTATTCGTAATTTGAGAAAAAAAATGCGCATTGTGGTGCATTCATTGGAACACTTCATTGGCTACAACGTTGAAAGGAAAAAAAAACACCGCATTTGCCAACCACAAGCTGTTGAAGCTTATAGTGAAAATGCCATTTCATATGGTTTTGCGACGTCTACAGTGCCTGCTGGTCAGCCTCCGGAAATATGATGTAGATGCTGTGTGTCGACCGAAGCCAGGAAATACACATCGTTGACCTTGTATTGGGAGTTTATTTGCACAGTGCTGGTGTGGTTCAGGAAGACTTCGACGTCGCCAATATGACCCAGCACGCTGTCATTACTAAACAATGTCTTCAGCCGATAAAACACCACATGTAAAAATACACGACCTGCAAGAAGTTTCAAAGCGTGATCTGGAATGGAAGCCCGGAAGAAAAGATGTGTCTGTTAGTGGAACTCTGATGTTTTAATTGGGAGGTTAAAGAATTCATTCAGCATGGTCTGTTATTTAAAGTAAACAAAATCTTAATACCACCGGATAGCCACCTCAACCCATGTGGGAATACAAAATTGCATCAGAAAAGAGTGGTGATTGAGATTCTGACCGAGCATGACAATACAAAGTTGAGATTATTTGTCAACCTGCAGGATATGTGATGTAGATCGAAAGAAGGAGTAGGCCACGAGCTAACAATTGCCAGAAAGATCGTGATAAAAAAAGGCAGTGGATGGATTCATCCATTTAGTTCAGTTTATTCTAAAGCACCGATGTTGAGGCTTCTTCATGGACGCCATAAGGAACAAATGCTCCAGGAAAAACGTATTTTCGACTAATATTCAAAGTGCTGCTACCACTTGCAATCGGAGATGTCTGGAAGCAATCTATGACGCCGATCGATAAACTGGGGAGGAGATGCGCTTAGGAAGAACAGGAGAGAGAAGGCGTAACTGCATCAACATAGATAACGATGCAAGGCACAAAAACTGGGTCAAATTGACAGTGTAAGTTGTAACGACTGAGTTCCTCTGAGTACAGGAAGACGCGTACAATTACCATTTGGTTGTCGGCAAAATGACACTAAGTAGCAAAATTTGTGCAGTAAACAGTAATGACCGGTTAATGAAAACTGAGAAGGATGAGAATGTGATGCTATGCATTGTAATCGATCACTCTAAGTGGACTCCAAATCAGGTATGTTGAAGACTGGTTCGTTATTACAACTGGAGACCAGTGGAGCATAACAAGCTTAACACAATCTATCAAAGAACGGGACTACAACACTAGACGTCCGTCATGTTTGAAAGCCTAACAGTCCAATCAACTACTGAGATGTGGACCAGAATGCAAGCACGTGAGGTTTAGATGGAACAACGACAGGTTGGTAAACTAATAATCGTTTGAGCCATGGAGCTTAATACGGATTTACACTTGGATTAACTCAGGTGGACTTATTTATTTCGCGAAATACACGAGAATGATTGATGCGGACTGACTTGCATTTGTGGAATGTGCATTATACAGGCATTGATAACTCACCACTCTAGCCAAACTCGCGCAATATAGTCGCAGTTTTACACGTTCGTACTGGTGCAAGCGACTGCAATTCATCATGCAGTTCGGTAAGGGGTTTGATGTTTCGACATCATGTAGTTCTTTATTTGTGTACACATATTACGATTTTATGGGTGAATCCTACATGAGGTTTATCCGCTGAATCCGTTGAATCTATAAACATAAATATTAACTAAGCTTACTCGAATTGTAAACCAGAAACTGCACAAAATCATTCTCAGTGCCAGAGTATACATAGGTTTCTGCAAAACCACAATGAGTTGGTAAAAATAGTCTCTACAGCAAACTGCACGAATCATTATATAAGAGACTTCTCTTGTAAAAATTCTTTCAAACCGCATGCATTCTACATTAAGCTGAACAAAACTTTCGTAAGAGGAAAACAGACTATGATAGCCTCAAACACACGATATACCTATTTTCAACTTTACCTTAACTTCCGTTGTCATCCAGAGATTTTTAAAGTCTCTTGATTCAATCGATCAGTCCACAAATTTACCGGCTCCTGCGTCTACTTTTCAACACAAATCTGTATCAAAGTAAAAGATAAAGAGTAGATTTCCAAGACTGCTAATCATCAGATCTACGCAGTTTCCTTAAATTGCGCTAACTGCCCCTAATGAAACAACGTTCGTCTGCGTGTGCTATCCTGTAGGCCTTGGCGATTCCAACCACACAACAAGGAGTGTACTACACGGGAACTTAAACTTTCCTATGGTTCCCAACTTGAAACTTTGGGTCAAGAGTTGCAACACGATGGCATATTGTGGATCACAGCAGACCAACACTTAATGACTGCTTTCCGTGAGATAAGGATTCAGCGGTGACTTCAGAGGCCCTTCAGTATAACGTTCCCAAATATCATACAATAGTTGCCAAAACGTGTCACAGCTACATTCCTGAATCTCATAAATTGGGAGTCCACCTTGCCTGCGAACACACAGCGTGTGTTCAATTGCAACATGTAACGAGTGTGTTTAAAACACCAAGAGTCGAACAGTCGAGGTCACTGTGGATCTAATCGATTCGTCTACTGTAACCGGTGGTTCGGTCACCTCCTGTCTCTTTTTGTTGCAAGAGTGCGCAAAAGTTAAACCACAGTCCGGTAAGCCCTGTATCCATCACACTGTATATTTCAGTTTCCGGGCTAATGGATCTGGTTGCTTTCTGCCATATATTCCGTCGAACTGTTTCCCAATTCAACCAACGACATGGTAAAAAATGTTGTGCAAGCCACTGTGGTGTTGCTGCTGCTGATCTTTTTTATCAAATGATGCGGCTGATTACCAATACAATTGGTACTTTAAGCAACAGCATGAACTAAGTTACCTGGCAACAGTCCACTATTCACAAATTCTTGAACCGCCAAGTACGCGAATGAAAGTCGTATGATTTACAAAAGTACGACCGTTACGGTCTCGGACTTTGTTTCATGCACTGATTCATCTCAACAGAGCATTTTGTGTACATTTCTTATTTTGCAACAGACTCATTAATTTGACAAGTAGATCTGCCCGCGAAATTGTGTACTTTACTCACTTCAAGCATGGCAACATTCTGAATTCAAATCACCTGAGCAACAATCTTCACTCCTATCGGATAACTCTACGTAGCTGGTCTTCTCTTGAATCAAACCCAGTCTATCTGTCCACACGTCCAAGTGACGGTCATCACTCGGTAACCTCCTGACGTCAATATAGGCGCCAAGTTGACCATTAACATCATCGATCACGACACAAAAGAACAGTCAACGTGGTTTTCTGTTAGATTAATAATTGAAGACAAACGAACTACTTTGAAATATTGGTGAACGTTGAAGGACTCACTATCAGTCAGTTACAATGAATTATCAGGCACTGGTACTAAATCCGGCTTACCCCTAGACTGTCATTTAGCTTCTTATGAATGCAGGATGACGCATACCAAGATCTATTTGCTCCCCAAAGGTTCTACATCCTCACACGCGCTAAGCGACTTAGTGATTACTGTTCGCGCATATACGATACATATAGTAATTCAAATCGAATAAAGTAAATCACTGCGTCGCCTTTTGTTCATCAGAACAGCAAGAACATGTGATCGGGATGACTAAAATTTCATTTTTATCGTGTCGACTTTCGATTAAATTCAGTCAGGATATGTTTATTTCATACGGCAAAAAACTGAGTCATTCGAGTGGGTAGAAAGGGGACTAAATACTAACAACCAGAGTAGACTGGCCTTATGTATGATGGATAGCTGCTGTTCGAACACAAAGACTTCACTCCTCATCAGGAGTTTGAGAGTGGCCTTATGGAATAAGCTGACTAGGTAACTGACCGGGTCTAGAGTTGAATCTGTTGTCATGAGGTGTTTTGCAAACCTCTTATGGCACTTGAGTTCCTTGTTGGGTTTTTCGATTGGCTGCTTCTGCGACATACTGTTTGTATTAGCCATTTGTGGAGGTGTTTGTATTATCCACTGAAACTGCTTTATCATTCTTTACATCATTGTAGGTGTCAGTAACTCGATGGATAAGGAATTTGGTATAAAGCTTAGTAATTACATCTCATTTTTGAGGTTTTGTTTCTAGGTGGAGAGTCAGAATTGAGTTGAGGAATATATTGAGTTTATGTGTTTTTCAGCAATCTTTCGTTTATTGTACAACAACTCGAAATTACCAATATCTTCAATTATTTGGTTTTGAGCCAATCACTTATAATCACGGTCTTGGAAACTCATTAGTCAGTACAGTCCACAATACAAATGCACAGGGGCATTTGAAATATAAGTTCTTAATCAAAGCGCTGCTGATGAAAGGACGTCTTCGAAAGCCTAATTGCGTTCACAACAAACATTAACCAACAGGGCTTTAAATATACTCAGTGTCAGATTACAAGAATTTTTAAACTTCATGTATGATGAATATCGTGGACATCAAATCGCCTTCAACAGATCAAATTATCCCTCAGATCTATCCACTTCAGACGTTAAGTTCAAGGAACTTAACCATTTTTTCAGACACTTTTTTATGCTTACAGGATTGGTGACAGAAAGGGTAGGATTCTCGGTCTGTTGCCGGTGCAGTCCTTCATTCAGTCTATCCCTACTTGATAAATACAAACGGAAAGGAAGTCTGTTGTAGAGTGTCGGTTTGAGAGTGATCATCAGGGAGCATTACGAACATTCTGATTCAGTTCACCTGTTTTCTCAGTGAAGACGGCAGTGTTATAATGGATTAAGGGTTTATTGGATCGTCACCATGGTTACGTGCTCAGTCGCTTGACCCAAAACCGAGAAAATCAGGAGAGACGCGGCAGCACTGTTTATTGGACGTGCGAGACAAAACTTAGGCCACAGATGCCCTAAAGTTATAGGACAAAACGATTACCACAGTGGGTCGACAGACACAAAGCGAATCAAATGAGACAGTCATATGTGGCAGTCAGGGTGTCAGCGCAAATCACGTTACAGGGGGCGTAGGAAGGCAACGCGAGAAAACCCCTGTCTAAATAGCGCACAGGCGTTCGATCGCTCACCTGCAATCTGATTGGCTGAGTGGAACCATGCCACCACCCACGACCATACCATCCGAGTTGGGCTGACCGATCGATGTGGCGTGACGTGTCCTGGCTGTCTCGTTCGGAGATGCGCCTCCTATCACGGCTACTTCATGAAATGGGTTAAAGCGTTCCCCGAATGACTGATGCAGTTTGTGATGTGAACAAACAACCAGGTAGATGGTCCAACGATGAAGCCGAGGTAACTGATTGCCAAACACCCTGGTAACACCCAATAGAAACTGTATATTCAACAGCCTAACGACGCGTCTTTACAGCGTCAATTCTAACCTCTTGGTAGCAGATGTAGTACTGTTAACAAGTAGTGTGACAGATTCAATAATTTAGACGAGAACCAATAACGAAAAATCCGGGTTGCGGTTGGACTCAGGTCAACAACAGGTGTAACACGCCTATACGCGACGAGCGCTTTACCGACTGAGCTACGAACTCAGCTGAAGTCCAGACTTTGTGGCTTTGTAACTCCTGTGGTACAGCGTTTGCTGCGCTTAGATACGTTGTCTTGGTCGTTGGTTCAAATCTAGTGTGAGCCGAAAGTCTTTGCAATGGTCTCTTCTAGATAATGCCGTCACCGCAACTTCAAGTGAACTGATAGATTACATGTGAGACAGAACATTTCTGTAGGTCACGATTATGAATGAGCTGAGCGACACTCCTAGTTGTGAGTAACAACCGCAATTCAGCCGCAAGATATGTACGGGTTAAGGCAGGCTGTAAATTTTGACTTACGTCGGTTGTGATATGATCGCCTTCGAAAGGTAGGTTCAAAAAGACCTGTTTCTTAGGCACCGTACTCACGGCAGTCTTGGTCAGTCTTTTCTGGCTACATCAATGAACTTCTGAGGATATCCGTTTGCGAGCAGCACCTTTTTTAACATTGCCTCCTCTCCCTGCAAACTATCATCGGTGCATATCTCCCGGGCTCTATGAAACAGGATTCGCACCAGACCTCGTTTATAAGTAATTGGTGCATGAGAAGAAAATGACAAATACTGACCGCTCCAAGTGGTCTTGTGGTGTACTGAGCACTGTATTGAGCCATCCTACCGTTTAGTGAGTGAAATGTCTTTATCGGAAGAACAGATCGGTGTTTACGACAAAGAATGGCTGGTCATACGCCTAAGTGGTTGGTGCGCGCCATGACGCAACAGGCAATGACAACAGAGCGAGTGAAACGAAATCCGACCTCATCCATTGCAAAACTCATCATGGAAACAGGTCACGTTGTTGACCCCGCCAACTCGTTCCAAGTGTTGTTGTGTAATCGGAACCCAGAATTGCTTGCCTTCTCCGAGGTAATGTTAATCTTCTAAATATGTACAATCTCACCAATCGAGCGATGATAAGTGTCTTTGCCGAGTCATCTATTAGCTCTGGATAGGACTTCATAATCGGCCTTATTCATTTCATCCAATCGTTGTATTTGTAAAACAATTGCAACGTTTCAGTGCCAAGGTGAAACGACGAAAACGAAATATTTTCACTCCGGAACGCATGTCTTCCTGCAGTCCCAATGAGTGTAAGATAACGTTCTTCGGCATCTGCTACAGGTTATCTTATGATGGTGTAAATTATGTCCCATGTTGCTTAAGTACTGAACCGGATTGTTACAACACTATTGATGATGCGCACGAAGTGGACGAAGTTTACCTTTCCACAGGCTGTACCGTTTCAAAGAAACAGTAAGCTGCCAAAATGTACATAAAATTTCTGCGCTGTTCGCAGAAACAATGGATTTCTTCTGCATTTACATTCGTTGGAAAATCATGAACTTCAGGTGTTTCGGTGGAACACGACGTCAGTACACGTCGCTTATCTATTGAAAGCGTGGTTCTGGAGCAACGGACCCTCCGACAACTCTAAACAATGTTTAGCCCTGTTTTGCACATAACCAAGTGTATCGTGTATCGTATGGACGAGGCCATGAACAGTTATCAAACGGAGAAGGTAAACAGGCAAAACACTACAACGACGTTGTAATATGCTCACTATAGGAACATCAGAGAACAAAGGCTTTTAACCAGAAGCTACTCAGACGTACTGCAAGAAGAGAGGTACAATAAAAATATGGTGAGCTAACAGAAAAACATATAACTAAGTACAAAGTAGATGTGTTCCAACCTAGAGTTTATTCCACTTTAAAACAAACATCTTAGACCATTAAATGATAATTAGGACTAGATACTATGTACTTTTTGCAGAGGCGATATCCAATCCATGCTTACATCCGTTTACCGTAGTCTAACTCTTGTACGCGGATGTTAGTTATGACGGAAAAGCAAATGCAAACCGAAAATCATAAACACTTGTCATATCGTGAATTTAGAAGAAAAAAAATACTGGAAACTATAGACACTTCAGTTTTTGCATACAGCAACGTGGGTAATTTGCTAACTTCTAATGTCAACTCTTCCACCTACTCGATCCGTGTGAATACGTCACAGTGATTAGTACACACTTATTTTGTAATTTGCCTCAAAATTCTTTTCTCATGAACAGTGCTAAAACTTCACCAACAATATTTTCAGTATCTTATCTGAACAGTATCCATAAACGTATTTCATCAAGCGCTCAACCGTGTCAATTTGCTTGTGTTTACTATAAGATCAATGATACAGTTTTCAGTAAGATTACCTAATCAAAATGTGATCGAAGTTCGAATCCTGGTCGTTACAAGGATATGTACTAACGATAAATTCTAACAAGAACAAACAACAAATCTAGCAGTCCTCTTCAAAACAGGCTAGCTGAAAAACTCCAATAAATACTAGTGTTGTGAGGATGAGCGAACGTAATATACTACTCACACGGCTACTATTAAGTAGTAGAATCAGAGCATATATTTTGACACTGAAGTAGCCATAGGAAAAACACGGGGGAAAAAATCAGAGTGCAACATAGCCCAAAATGGTCCTTGCTACGTCTGGAGTCTGTGGCAACCGGACAAGCTGGGTCGAGTACTGTACGCAAATGAGTTTTTCTTTGTGGTCCTGTTTAACCGCTTAGCCCATGTGTTGCTTTCTCAAATAAATAACCCTTGTGCCATCCACGTTCTTGGATTACAACACTAGTGATATCCATCCGATATTTCAAAGTGCTGTATACCCTCCTACAGGAAACATATTTTCAACTGATCCCCACTGAAACGCACTGTGACGGTCTGTCGAACACCGTTAATATGAGGCTTATAGATAGTATGCCGAGAAAGACAACAACAATGTCTATGGGAAATCTGAAATAAAAGACAGGTAACAAACAGCATCTCAACCAACGTAACACTGTGTAGGATTTGTCGGTGCACAACAGCACAATTATATGCGGTCGTGGGTAAAGTGGAGAGGTTTAGGCAATAAGAATGATTATATTTCGAATCCTGGAACTCTCAGCTGCGTCAACCAAAAACGTTCCACTAGATTTCTGCGTCCGGGATAGTTCAGCGATGTGTGGGTATCCTTAACAGAAGGTTTTATATACTCTAATGGTCCGTTATTCAGTTAATGCGTGATCACACAGTGTTCGGACGACACTGTTTCATTCATGAGAGATTCGGCTGACTTAAATATTTGAAAAGCTTTTTCGTGTGTGGTTCGGGGAGGTTTGTCCTACAAGGAAACTACCAAGTGCGAGATAGTTTCGTATCTCGTGGGGATGTGCTTTGGGTGAAAGTTTGTTCCTCCTGAAAGAAAAACTACATATGGATAACCTGTGTGGTGAGGATGAATCACACGATATGTTACTCGTCTATAGTGAGGAGGAAGTACTTAATTAAATATTACAGTAACCAGAGCAAAGTGCCAGAATGAACATTGGAATGTAATCCAGCAAGAAATGATGTTTTCCCTGCATGAACGTGACGCTGGCAATTGTGGTATTTCCGAACTATCGTCATATGTTCATTTTTTCATTAAACAATCTTTGCGCTACCCGCGTTATTGGTTCAGAACACCTAAGAGCCGTAGGAAGACGTAAATTTCATAATCAGATATGATGGTTTTGTCAACTTTTTGTGCGTATGGAACTGCGTGTGGCTTGCGTTCTTAATCCTACTAACCTGCACACCTTAAGATAGGTTGATTTCTTAAAGCCGATTTCTGCGCAAAGAATGAAGCCATCGACGGTGTCTCTGTGTCTGTGCTACCAAACACAGCAATGACTGCAAAAATCTCCCGTATTCTATGAAAACATGAACATGGAGACATCCAGATGATTTTAACGCAACGTTCATGTTACAAAACACTACATGTGCTTCTGGTCGCATACCTCAGTAAAACAGAATATACTGACGGTATGCAAGTTATCAGTTTGCGTGTGAAAAGTTCCGGCCAGATGACAGCAAACATAAAAACGCACCACCATCATCATCATCATAACAGCCATAAGCCTGACCAAAAGGTACTGTGGCTCGGACCGCCGCTCACCTCAACAGTGACGTGGAAGATCCTTGAAGAAAACGTTATTAGGAAGGTTGAAAATTAATAAAAGAAGACTAAGCGGAAGAACTAGAAATGGCATGGATACAGATATGCCATTGACTGCGAAACACCGCCATCTCAGATAACGTCTCCAACCAGCGGCTTAGGTGATTACGAGAACCACATCCAGGCAGGCGACACCTACCTACTTTGCTCAGTGGAACAGTCAGTCTTCATATTTCGTTACCACGTTGTTGCTTGACCACCTCGCGGTTTTACCCAATTGTTGGTGGTCTCAGCATAT
>LUCH01003822.1:40351-59796 GCA_013368495.1 Paragonimus heterotremus
CTGTTCTTCAAAATGTTCAGCCCACCTGTCAAATCGGCGCGATTGACTGGTGATGAGTGAACCATCTTTTTCACATATGGTTTCACTTACACCGAATCGACGCACCAGGTGAAACTGTAAACAGGCTTGAAAGAACAAAGCGGCATTCAACGTTAAACTCTCAAGTTAAGGAAGCAAACGGGAGATCAGGGTCGTCAATAAACTCTTTGCTGATAGTTCTTATGAACGGAGCCCGAAATATTGAATAAGGCACAAATATAGAAGTCATACGTTGTTACCATAAATATGAAGATGACGTATATATATTGTGAAAGGAATTATGGGAAACTCCACTTCCTGTAAGCCAGCTTCACAAGGTTCATTTTTCCATCCTCTTCACACAGTTGTGAGCAAAACGAATAAGCAGTACAAAAGGTGCTTACTCAGCTATTCGAAAGGTGTGGTATGTGCTTTTACGAATACAAAAACGCGACCAACTAACTGTACAGGATGTTGACCCTGAAGTGAAAAAGTTATCTGAAAGAACTTCTTTTATGTTGAGAAAATACCACGTTTTCACTAACTGATATTTGACTCATCTTCATACGTCTAGTCAGATATTTACTTGTATAGTTTGTGAGTCACGGGAAGGATATAATTCCAACGATCATCTTACACACACTCCTCGACCTTGAAAGTCTCCTCTAGCCATAGCAAGGTATTTCAGGTATTCTTCATCTTGTTGACGAATTCCTGTTGAGAATGATGACACTGACGCACCTGACTTACATCCTCTTCCGATCTGAGGATCATCCTACTTGCTTTGTTGGTTTTTTCGATGCTGAAACCGATACCTCTACCTTTCAGGCGGCCTTACGTTATCACATACCGTCTTCCCAGTTTGCGAGAAACTTTCTAGCTCCTGGTCCAGTTGCACCCAGACATTGTCAGTCCTTGTATCTGACCTTCGAACCAGACACAAACAAACCGCATCTATCAGACAAATCAACTGATGTCTTCTTCTTGGTAGTCTCCTATGTAAATGTGGGGGTTTGGTCGACTAACACATGCCTTTCTGCTTACCCACGCACATGTGTTCGTTGATCCCTACATAAGACATACTGCTGATCAATCGGCAGGCGTGGCATTTACCCACGAATGAGTTCGAACTGCGATTTCTGTAATCCGTCTTGTGACGAGGAGCCGTGAGATAGCATACTTACCGGTAACATCTTCCCAATTCCATCTCTCAACCATCAACCACCCTTTGATTGTGTGATTGTTTCTGTCAACCAATCCAAATGATTGGGGGGGGAGATGATTCTACAAGAACTTTCTCGATTATAAAATTCCCAAAAGTGTCCTGCGACTCCTCAGTTTCGAACCGGGAATCCTGGTAGGTCAATATGCCTCGTGGGATTTCGTGATCGGCAGCCACCTGTTTTATCACGGTCGCACACAACAGTTCCATGATGATCTGGTATGAAAGATGCTTAGATCCTTATTGCGCGGTGTTCAATCATAATGAGGTTGTACTGTTTTTCATAAATGGTTAGTTGAAAACACCACGTCCGGTAACCGTAGTTCCCCAATTTCGCCAATAGGCATTGGATGGGTGGGCACGGATTCGAATGTTTACCACCCTTCAGGAGTCCATGTTGTTGGCACGTTAACACGCATATGTTGATATTACTTTTCATTCTCAGTCAGATACCTTTTGTTTTGGATGTCAGTAGTTCCGTAACACTCATATCAGCCAGCTGATGACGTTCCTTCACGAATGTACTTCTCGATTCCCTTAGTATTTCTCGCACACTTTTGTCCTTCTCCAGTTGACCTATTAAAATTTCCGTACGGTTCGGTCGTATGACGCATCAGTGCATTACGAGTGTTTTCATTTCTGGATGTCCCTCGTTTTTTCCTAAAGTTGATCATTCACCACTTGAGTCGCCTCATTTTTCCTTGGCTTTGTGTGAAGCCTTCTGCGATTGTACTCCAGTTCAATACCATAAACTCTAACAGCCCAGCTGTGGAAGACACCTATGTGTTGCATCTGGGAAAGTGAACCAGAATGTGTTTTATCTCCGGGTAGGCGGTGTATTGCAACTTCGCGCTCCAACTGACGTAGTATCCAGTACGTATGTTTTCTTAGGCTGTTTTTCGCCGAGTTCACTCAGTGCGTTTTTGTCCGGTCTGTACTTGACACCCTCGGCCCTACTTATGCAGTCTCCATTCCTCTGAGGGCCGAACTATCGCCAAGCATTCTTCTTCTGTACAGGTGGTCACGATTGGCTGGCGTTAAAACCTTGATGGCGTATTCTGTGACGCTTCTTTCTTGCTTCAGGCTCCATGTCATTGAAACATATTTGGTCTGTGAAACTCGATACAGCCACTGACAACGTCCAACGTCAGTTGTATTTTCCTCGAGTCTTGGATCGTGAATAAGGCAAAAATGACCAATGAAACCCCCTTCAGCAGTGGAGTTCAGCGATCGTATTATACTACTCATACCGTGGCTATTCAGTAGCAGGTGCAGGGCATATTTTTTGACAACGTACAAGCCACAAGAAGACGGCAAGAAGGATCATCAGTGTGCAGCATCACCCATAACAGTCCCTGCTACTCAATGGAACTGAGCACTGACATCTGTGGCAGCCGAGACTATCTGAGGCCGAATACTGCGTGCAAATGAGTGTTTTTGTGACAGGTTTGGTTTACATGCATAACCCGTGTATTGCTCTGTCGAATAGATAACCGTCGTGCCATCCGCGTTCTTGGTTCACAACACTATGGCAATCGTTTTGTCCTATAACTTTTGAGCTTCTGTGGCCTAGTTTTGCCTGGCTCGTCCAATAAACAGTGTTGCCGCGTCCCTTCTGATTTCTCGGTTTTGGGTCAAGCGACTGAGCGCGTTACGATCCGACACTGCGACAGATGCAACTGGGTCCCTTCGGGATCTTAAAGGTCAAAGTTGTTTTGGCTCAATGGGAATTTCGTGTTCACTTCATTCAAGATAACCATAACGGTCTTAATCTAAGTTGACAAGTTTTCGAAACTCGTGAACCACTTTATTCTACAACCGGCTTTCGCTGGCTGGAACTGAAACTGATGTTGCTTATTCAGTTTGTTTGAACGCCGGTTTGCATCTTCTCATTACCGCAACACGTTCTACCCTCTTGGCGTTTTGTAAAGCAGTCCCATCTTCAGCAAGGCCAGAAAAATCTGCTCCTGACATAGCCTGAAGTGCGTTGAGAGGCTTGACGAATGACCGGTTGACTTATGAACACTAATTTAGACATCGTGTATTACTATATCATTAACCGTGAGCGTGAACCCATTCAATGTTCGAACGATTGTTGTTCATCGTGGAACATTTTTTCTTAGTATTTGCATAATCGACGGATCTACCTCCTAGCGGTTTCTGAGAGAGCATACACTGAATAATTGCTGTCTTATCAACTGCTCCCATTACCACACATCCTATGACAAATAGAAACCGGTCAATAAAACGCTCAGCAAATTACTGCATTTTCTCACACCGCCGACCTACTGTGTACCGATGTTCTGATTATTCGCATGTGCGGCACACTTCACTGTGACCTTATTTGACTCCCCACCCTCAACGCCACCACTTCCTGAGCCGTGTTTCAAACGGGAAGCTGAGGTCCATTCAATTGAGTGGTTTCATCTGCGTTGACGTAGTTGTCGTCTTGGGAGTTTCCAACAAGCGGTTCTGCAGCCATCTTGATCTACACTTCCAGTCATCGAGCAGACGGTGAGACCAGTCTTGGTTCGACCTCGGACTATTGGTGATATCCCCTCCTTAAACTTCTCAGCCAACGTACGTTGTTTGAGGTTTTTGCTCGACTCGGCAGGGACGTTAACAATAGTGACGCATTTTAGGCCACAATACAACCTGCGAAACCAAGGTTTATACGATAATCCTAGCTTTCAGGACGGCTGCTTGCAGACCACAACGAACTATACTTTCGGGACCACCAATATTAACGCCATGACTACAATCAGCCATGAGTGTCCTGACTACCTTGGTGCTGTTGGTCTATCAACTGCCAACCAGGAGATCCTTCCACGATTCACTCAGATGAGAAACATGATGTGAATGGCGGAACACTTTTTATATCGACTGACCAATTGCTTCATGCACCGTTATCTATAAAACTACTTGTGACTCAGAATAAAATGGCAAGTGTATCCATAGCTCGCGGTCTTCTATTCTAACTGCGTTGAGTTTAACATTGGGTTGGGGCTATTTCATTGCGTGCTGTTAGTCCCACGTGTTCGGTTACTACAGCGTGCTCCCATAAGCTGATGCATTGCCTTCCGATAGTCAGTGGAACTTCTGGATCTATCATTTGGCGCTTCCAACGCACCTGTTAGGCCATTGTGTCTCCAACACATTTTAGCCATAATGGACGAAGAAAGTGCTCATATATCTGTTGGTGAAATAACCATTGGAGTGGATCGATATCTTCGCAGTGTTCACTCCACCATATTTTGACAAATTCACCCATCTACGCTTCTTGATTGCTATATTTTTGATTCAGCTATCTATCCCTTTTCAGTACAATGTCATCATGGTGCTATAATAATCCACCGCACACTACGACCCCGTCTGTTTGATACCGACGGAGGCCGCTCCTTGTGTGACTGAAAGATAACTGGTTTGTTTGTGCTTTGTTCTCACATAATTCATCTAACTTGCTTGATGCGTGCCATTCATCGAGTTACACAAGTTTTCTGTTTTTCGTTGGTCAAGGTCGATTATTTATATGCGACTCTGGGGGAAAATGGTTATCAAGGTGCCTTCAGAGAACGGTACTTTCCATGAAGTAATGTCCTTAATGAAACTGTCACTAGCATCAACCATTTACTACTCGGGGACAAGTTTCAACAGAGTTCTTCTCCTAGAAGCACTATCGAACGACAAAGAAGTATGTGATGGTACTGAACGGCAACATTGAATATTTAACATACAAAGACTGCTTTATGAAAGTCATCTGTAGTAAGGAACCTGAATGTGGTTCACACACATTTTGAACAATCGGTGCTCTTCATATAGATGCGAAAAACTCACGCTTTCAAAGCTATATTGTTCACCACTAAGTAATAGAAAGACATTCCTTACGCAGGATTGTTTTGTCGATGTTGTGCAATGGGATGTACCGTGAGTGGACGTTCTGGTCATTGACATGAAGGCACTAAAGGGTACACTTAATGATAAAAAGTTTCTATTAAATTTCACTGGACCATTTCCTGGACCCTTGCAACAGATGCGGAAATGATTGTATCAAGAACAAAAGACTATTTTTATTGTCATTACGCTTAGATGTGCTCACCAGGTTGTAACTGTTGTTTCACTTTGTACTTCGTTCTACTTATCAGTCTTATTGTGAGCTTTGCGACGACTAACACACATGGCATGTCATCACCAATTTAATTATGAAACTCTGTGAGACTACTGGTACCATCCAGCAGTTCGTCATACACGTCAAAAAGAACAGTCTGTTGTGATTCACAGACCCTTTAAGGTTGACGCGGTTGCGCAACTCGAACGCAGTTGCATTTATGTACATAAGCTTCTTGTCAATGTCCAGCAAACACACGAATGCGGTTTACATGCATGATTCGGTCATGTCCCTTTCTTCCTCACGCGATGGGTGACTTCATGTATTTTTCCACTCATACTGATCCCCTGGTTCAGCTCTGAGGTCGCGACGCTGGCTTAAAAACGGTGTGGGTTTTGATGCATACGCCATTGCCCTCAACTAAGTTCGAGGATTGATTTCTCAATTAGGCTTTAGACTGGTTTCACTGACAGTAAGTTCAGGGTGCGGATACTGATCCACAAAATTATTGATTATCATAAGTAGGTGGTCAGCAGCAAAAGAAATTACCATGACTGACTGAGACTTTGAGTGGCGCTCATGTGAAAGCTGAGTGAATATGAAGATACATGGATGAGTTGGTATCAGACAGGATGAACTCATCTGCGAAACCTTCCTACTTTAAAACGACTGATCTCTGCATCTTTACTGCCACTTTCTTCATTGCAGGTACTCCGCCTGAGACTTTGAACGGTTTCACAAATTTGGGTAGTATTATCTCGTTAGGTTATAATATTGCTGATGAAATGTAAGCGAGGATAGCAAAGGCACGAGTTGCCCGATTTCGCCTAATGTCGAAAAGACGTTAGGTTGTCGCTGTAAGAAAGACTACGTAATGCTTGTGTGCGTTTTGTCTTTGCTCTGTGGTTAGGAAACGTGGCCCGTTCGAAAAGAAGATATCAACAGGCTTGCGACGTTCGACCATCGTTGTCTCTGCCAATTAGCTCACATTAAGTGGACTGATCACGTGAGCAATGTGGCAATTCGTCGGCGCGTATTCTGGAACGCTCGGGATGCGTGATCAATTGGTCAACTACTCATGGTGCATAGCTTGCGATGGTTAGGTCACGTACTCCGTATGCCAGCTGAGCGTGTACCGTAACGAGCATTATATACTGAGACCACCAACAGTTGGGTGAAACCACACGGCGGTCAAGCAACAACGTGGTCACGAAATATGAAAACCCTAACTGTTCCACTGAGCAAAGTAGGTAGGTGTCGCCTGCCTGGATGTGGTTCTCGTAATCACCCAAGCCGCTGGTTGGAGACGTTATCTGAGATGGCGGTGTTTCGCAGTCAATGGCATATCTGTATCTATGCCATTTCTAGTTCTTCCGCTTAGTCTTCTTTTATTAATTTTCAACCTTCCTAATAACGTTTTCTTCTAGGATATTCCACGTCACTGTTGAGGTCAGCGGCGGTCCGAGCCACAGTATCTTTTGATCAGGCTCATGGCTGCTATGATGATGATATTGTTGTTGTTTGAGGCTAAAATGTTATTTGTCGCAAATTGATGAAAATATGCAGTCACTTTATACAAATTGTGAAATACTATGATGTACAATTGCGCTTTGTACATATTACCTGTCCTGGGCCCTGAGTGAAACTATCCATGTTTAGGATAGTTGAAGTTAGTCATCAACATCATGTAATTCACCAATTTCAAGTCTTTGTTGGATTAAAAACAGGAGTAGGTAACTAAATTTCTAACGAACAGAACTGCTTACGGACCCTGTTCTCCTCTTTTGTTACAGTTATATACGAATGACGGATGACAAAATACAGAACGCTCAGCATATTACCTAATGAACGGTTGGTTCTATAGACGACAAACACGACTTCGATGTGGCTTGGGGCACTAAACAAATAAACGATATATATCTATTGGGGGGGGCATCACAGTGTTACTCTGGCGGGGCAGTCGTGTTTTGATGTGACGACCTCAACATTTGACTGAGTAGTTTTTAGGTACGCACATCCGGTTGACTTCATCCCAATATGGGCACATGAATGTGTTGTACGTTGATCATTCAGCTCACGATGCGAAACGGAAGTACTGTGCGTACAGTTTTTATGAGTCTACTGGGTAGACGATTCTTGTCTAGAGTGACCAGAAAAGGGTAAAAATGAGTAACACAGGCCAAAAACCCGCTTCTCAAAACTAACGAACAGTCAGAAAGGTTAAGTTGTTACCAGAATACTCGTGGGCATATTGTAATACAGATCAACAAATAATGGTTGCGTTGTTTCCTACCATGCAGCTAGGAACATTTCTCAAATATGCCAGGGAAGACAAGTTTGGCAATCTGTACACCTTCCACCACCAAAATAGTCTTCTATGTCATATATGCAACAGTCGGTTACTGTAGTGAAGGTGGTTTTATTCTTTCAACGGTCTGCCTATCAGATCACATCACATTCAACACTGTACACGGTAGATGAGCGGAGGCCACATCACATAAGTGTTGCTGTGGTCGTGAGTGACCTTGAGGGTGCTGCGCGTGATCAGAAGGCCGCCTACTGGAAATTACGCACTAGACAAGCATGACCATATTTACAGTGCGTTGTAGATCCAGTGTGGGCGGTGATACTGATGCAACATGTGGCAATCGATTAGGATGTCAGACGGTGTTTGACTCAGTTACTGATTGTGACTCCACTGTAAATTTTTAATGGAAGGTTGGCAGCTTATAACTGATGGGGTTCGGAGAACTGCTGCTACTTGACAGAGAAAGAGTTCACCGTTCACGTTTGTACAGGAACGGGAAAGTGTGATTACTGAGTGCTGCCAATGGGTACGAAACGTCACCGTATGTGTTTCAATCGGATTACACTAAGATAGGTGTAAGTACTCAATGAAATAGCTCAACGCAGCGGTGAGATATGTTCATAGCCCACAGCGAGTGAATTACGGTCAACAAGAGCGACGAGACGAGCCATCGCACAGCGAAATCCAACGAACGGACGAGGAATGAGAAGCAATAAACTCTCGACAGAAAGCGTCAGCCACTCACACAAACCGGACCAAAGCGCACACGAAGTGTGAGTGGACACCGCCGGCCTGCCGTGGGCTGGAATTCTGGGTTTATAAATGAGAGCTCGCACGCCGCAAGGGAACCAGCGAGTTGGACAATAAGGATGGTGTTTTACTGAACGATTTTTCACTACGATATAACTAGGCTGTTTATGTCTTCTGGAGTTAACAATATAATATACGGCCTGATGAACTAGACAGTTCATAGCAAGATGACGATTTAACTTATATTACTGATGAGTAGTAGGAGATTTGGTCAATTTCATTTCGAATATATCTCACAGTTGATCCCAACTGTCGCATACCCATAGACTTCCCAATCGGCCCCTTCCGAAAAGAAACACTAGATTCGAGTTTCGTCCTCATCAGAGCTAATCAGTAAAGCATATCCTTGCCACGAGCGCCACTAGAACACCGGCCACGCTTTCATGAGGCAACCGTGTTTACCACTGTGCCATTAACCTCACATTAGGCACGACCAAATTATCACATGTGAACACTCAACCACTTTCGCTTGTGAGTAATGATCAGGTTGCCCGATCGCTTTGAGAGGAGACACAGTAAGTGTCCTGTTAACTCCAATCGATGGCACAGTTGTCAACATGGTTGCCTCGTGAATGTGTGGCGGGAGTTCTGGTGATAAGGAAACCTCATGAGAACAAAACTTGAATCTAACCGATATTTTTTTCCAAGTTAAGGCTGTTTAATTCACATCTGAACTGTAATAAGATCAGTTCCGATGAGAGTGTTGATTTTTTGTGATAGCACAGTCGACCTAATTGGAACATACCACTTGATGGCAGATTCCACAATCACCCCGGTAATCAGTATGATAGATTTTTCGGCGGAAGTTCATGGGCAGCAGCATTCACACAAACGGTAGCTTAATGGGCTACATACTACGTTGTTCACACCGCTTTATTGGACTGATATAAAGATGACAGCATCGTTAAGTAAAGTTATCCGGTGTGTATCCTTGGTTCAACTGCCACAGGATGCGTGCATGAACTGCCGTGGGTGATGGCACACACTAATGAACAACCCATTGGATAGTCCCGTGACATCGATATGTTTGTCCCATCGTGGGGTCATGCCTAATTTCAGCAAGTTAGCGAAAATTGCGCATTGGTTTTTTGCAAGCAAGTTGTTCCGAATTGTTTTTATTGGATGGTCGCCTTGACTACGCGCTCAGTTGTTTGACCCAAAACCGAGACATAAGAGGCGCGGCAACACCGTTTCTTTGAAGAGCGAGACAATATTAGGCTACAGAGGGTCTAAACTTATAGGACGAAAAGATTACCATAGATGGCCGACAGACAAAGCGAATCAAATGAAACAGCTATATATGGCAGTCACGGCGCCAGAGTAAATAACGCTACGGGGGCATCAGAAAGCGGCGCGAGAAAAAACAGTCCAGACAACGGACATACGTTCGACCTCACACCTGGAATCTGATTGGTTGAATGGAACCATGCCACCAACCACCATACAATCCGAGTTGGGCCGGCTGATCGATGTGATGTGATGTGTCCTGGCTGTTTTGTTTGGAGATGCGCCCCCTAACAGTTTTTCTTCTCTCTGAAGAGACATTGACTCAGACGAGTTCAACTACAGTTCGCATTTTGTAAGATCCTCTTCTCCTCCTCGGAAAAACAGTTCGGTATAAAATAAACAAAAACATTTACATGCCGCAGTCGAACTGCTGAGTTGCAGTCCTAATGAACAGAGAGTTAGATTTGAAAATGCTATTTCCCAATTCCCTACAGAGCAGGTTGAGATTCTGGATACCATTTTAAGACAATAATTTGCTTGAGTTAATTAATTTGACCACGGCAAGGTGATTAATGTGATCAGTGTGCAGTGATCGACTTCGTGGGAATAACAGCACGCAGTGAAACAGTTCCAGCTCAGTGCTAACCTCAATGCAGTTGAAACAGAAGACAGAAAATTGTAGATACAGCTACCATTTTGTTCTGAGTCATAAGTACTTTTATTGACAAAAAAAATTCGTGAAGCAATTGGTCAGACGATGTAAAACAGTGTTCCACCATTCACATTATGTGAAACGTGAAGGGCTGTCCTGGTTGGCAGTTGATAGAGCAACAGCATCAAAGTAATCAAGACACCCATGGTTGATTGTAGTCGTGGCGTTAATATTGGTGGTGCCGAAACTATAGTGCGTTGTGTTCTGCAAGCGGTCGTCCTGGTACCTAGTTATACCGTACAGTGGGTGTGATTTCTATAATACAAACTTAGTTCTGTTAAACTCTGGAACCGTAGCAATGAAATTCTATAAATATCCACCCTGCTAAAAAGGTTTCACTTTAAAGCGCATGTGACAGGGAGGGAAATACAGGGTATTTACATAAAGTGTAATGACTTGAAATTAACCAAATCTTCGACTATACATCAGCACTCTAAAGTATCTTCTAACAGGTTGAATGAGATCGGAGAGTTCGGATTCTCTCGGAAATTCTAACAATGGGGTTACCGAATAAAGTCCACAGGACAGTTCCTGTGTCTCCTCTCAAAACGATCGGGCAACCTGATCATTCCTCACAAGAGAGAGTCGCTGAGCGTTCACATATAATAATTCGGTCAAGCCTAATGTGAAGCCAATGGCACAGTGGTCAACACGGTTGCCTCATGAAAGCGTGGCCGGTGTTCTAGTGGCGCTCGTGGCAAAGATATGCATTACTGACTAGCTCTGATGAGGACGAAACTCGAATCTAGTGTTTCTTTTCGGAAGGGGCCGATTGGGAAGTCTATGGGTATGCGACAGTTGCGATCAACTGTGAGATATATTCGAAATGAAATTGACCAAATCTCCTACTACTCATCAGTAAATATCCTCGAGTCAGAAGAGTGAGGACTTTAGCTAAAAATAATAGTGTATTGAAAATAGGCGATCGTAGTATGCTACTCACACCAATGCTGTTCAGTAGTGGGACCAGAACATGCATTTAAACATCGGAGTAGCCGCAGAAAAAAAGGACTAGTTTTCCGAGGGCAGTATCGCACAAAATGGTCCTCGCTACGTAAAGGAACTGAGCATTGCCGTCGGTAGCAATCGAGATGGTCTGGGCCGAGTACCGTATGTAAGGGAGTATTTTTGTTTGTTGTCCTGTTTAAGCGCTCAACCCATGTGTTGCTTTGTTGAGTAAGTAACCCTTCTGCCATCCGCGTTCTTGGATCACAACAGCGGTAATGGGCTCAGACGGTCACGGTTACCACAGACACCAATGCTCAGTTACCTTACGTTCTCCTAAGTGTCAAGAATCGTTTCATGTGATGATGCACTGCGGTGTTTCTTCTCGTATTTTTCCTGCGATTACTTCAGTGTCAAAATTTATGCTCTGGTGCCCACTGCTGAACAGCTGTGGTGTGAGTAGTATAGCACGATCGCTCCAGCTCACTACACAAGCACTAGCCGAAGGCTCAGTATGCTATGCACAGATAGCAGCGACTACCACTCAGGAGGATGTGCAGTCAATGTTCTGGAAACAGGGCCAGAATTTGCGGTTCCACGGGAAGAGGCTGAGGCTTGGCATCAATGAGGAAGGGATACAGTCCTGGATGGAAAACATGATGTTTCCTGACACAGTCCTAAAACGAAATGTCATGTACGCCAGTCTATCTGCTGACACCATCCGATAATCCTGAAATAAATAAGATGGTATCAACGTTAGAAATTATTTACGAGATCGGACAAATCGTCTCAGAAAATCAGTAACTAGACAACATGGTACTAACGCGGTCGGTCGATGCTCGTTCAGGTGACAGTATGTACATGACACTGTCCAACTCGTTATGTGATATGGAAGCATGGTTCGTGTGACAAACTGCATCGGGTGTTGCGCTAATTTGTTTCCATCATGACTATAAAACTTATGTTTATTTTGTTGGAATAAATTTCAATTAGTTCATAATCTGTTATTACCTACCTCATCCATTGGCGACCAGCAAATGTGTTTCACCTTTGTTAGGGTACCCCATCCTGTGACCGTCCCAGGGCGCCTCCGTCGTGAGATAGAAAAAGAAAACCACTTGACCCGGTCCTAACTAGCGAAACTGTTCAAATCGGTTGAAACTTCTTATACCGCTATGCACATGTACGATCCTAACTCTTTCTCATGATGTGGTGGGAATGTGTGGACATTATGTGCCCTATGAATAATTTGAAATTGTCGTCCTAATTGCACACGTTTTGGAGCGGAAGAAAGCTTCTTATTTTGAACGCGTCTTTTGGCTTGCCTTGGGAGCGAGTAGGGGACAGTCGCGGTACTTTTCGGGACCGATATTTTCGTGTTAATTATTACCGTGACGAAAATCCGAATTCTGCCAAGCGAATTACGATAGCTAGGACGAACCAGCGTACCATTTAGGAGGGATTACAACAACCGTCCACTCAGTAACAATGCAACCGACCCCCGTCCATCAGAAGATTGCAGGCTACCGAACTACCTTGAGGGATTTTTGTACACTACAGCCCTAAATATTTGATGATCATAATATCGTAAACATTCCTTCATGTGATTCTTATTTTTGCTTTGATAATCTTCACCTAAAACTAGCCACTGAAAAATCATGAACAACTTGTGTGTTGCACGTTTAGAGGAAATAGGCATGAACTAGGCCGCTGTTTTTTGTTTCAACGTTTCAACGTGTTATTTAAACACAGGTAGCAAGAATCTGCTTGCTCCTACTCCCCTTTGGTTCAGCAGATGAGGTGAACTTACCGGCATTTCGCTAAACTTGTTGAGCCAGTAAGTCGTAACGACTGGAAATCGCGTTGAACTCCGGGCTACAAGCTGAGCACGTTTAATTCCATGGAAAATAACAATATTGCTGATGTATGGGACGTGTGCACCGCTGTGTTGTCTTATTAGAAAATGGCAAGTTTCTGCACTTCCGCTTTATTCAGTTGGAAAAGTGATGCCTCCAACGTGGTGACATAGAGTGCCACGCTTCGATTCCACTTCAGGGTCATCAGTTCACTCGAACGAGCCACTGACAGCGTAGCTCAAACTATCGTTGATTGTTAAACTCTGATTCGTTAGAGGTCTTGGTGATGAAAATTTCTGATATTGTAGTAGACAACTGAATATATGTTTGACCCTAGTCCACCAACAGTTTAGAACGCCTGTCCTGATAAACAATCGAAACGTAGTCCCGGCAAGCATCGAACTAGACAGCGCGACAGAGTTTGGAAACAAACCATATATTCTCAGCATTGTTTGAAAACACAATAAGTAGTTGGATCTAGCGTTATATGGGACCAACGGAAGCAACTAAGAGAAGAAAGAAAAGAAACACGAGGTGAGCTCCAGCTCACCCGATGACACTCAAGGACGCGCCATGCGGAAAGTGCACAGGACCTTCGAATGCGTTAAAAAAACACTCGAAAACGTCCTCATCAAACGACCGTGAAGAATAGAATAATGGAAAAGTCGTTAGAACGAGAGTAGACATTCAGGGCGTACAATTATTTGCACGGCTGGAGGAAGTGACACTGAGTTCAAATCAGGCCTCTTATAACAGGCATACACAGAATTCTACCTCCAGAACAAACAAGAGAGAAGGCAAGGTTGTAGCCGGAATCCTTAGAGAATCCACACGAGTGTTGGTCACTACAGTATCCGCTCTTTTTAATTTGGTCTTCATAGTCATTAAATACAACAGCGTATTATCCGTAAACTAAAAATATATCGTCTTTATTTCGAACAAAGCCACTGTGAATTTACCGTTAGATAAGTTTGATTTCGATCTGTTAGGGCGTCCGTTTTTTCTGTCCAAAAACCGCCTCCGTCCTTGAAAAAAAACAACCATTGACTTTGTCCTAGTTAGCGGACTTGCTCAGAGGGGCCGAGAGGTGACCTTGGCTAGTTTTTCCCCGTCAGACTTATTCCGCTGTGCCCACTAGTGACCCTAACCATTTTTTTCGGTAAATGTCCTTCTCTTTTTATGATTCGAGGATGCTGTTATGACCGCTGCGCACCGTATAAGTACTTTGTCTTTGTTGCCTTTTGTTGCACACGTTTTCGGGCAGAACAAGGCTTTTTCTTGCACGTGTCTTTTGGCTTGTCTTGGAAGCGAATACGGGGATAGTTGCGGTACTATTCGGGACCGAGATTTTCGTGTTAATTAGTGCGGGAGAATCCAAATTCTATCAAGCGCACCCTGGTATCAAGATCGAACCAGCGTATCGTTTAGGAGGGTTACAACACGATATTTTTCCGAAATACCCGTTGCACAATTTCGTCAAGATTTTCAGTTCAAATATCCGTTTTATTGACTGGCACTCTAGTTTCCCTTATGTTCCAACCAAAGGATGAGACCCTCATCTCCCTCCGGTCCAAAGCACTGGGCCGACCTGCTTGATCTACCGTTCACTAACTAGGGGTATGCAAAAGCTCCCATCTAAATAGTAGTTACGAGATCTGTTGTAGCCTCAGATACAATTGCTTAAGTGTATAAATCTCCTTTTACACGAGTTGTGTCAAGTTACCAGATTTTGACTTTAAACATTACCTACCGCCTGAGAGTTAGCTATTAATTGCTGATGAGTTGTGGAAGGTTTTGTTTCATACAAGTCGAACATCGCTCAGAACTGATTGCAGCTTTCGCGGTCCACACAGACATTTCAGGCAGTCCTCTTCAAAAAGAAGCACTAGACTCTAGTTTCACTCTTGTCATAATTCGTCAGTAGCGCACATCCTTGTCATGCCGGGATTAAAACTCCCGCCATGTTTTCATGAGGTAACCGTGTTGCCCGTGTGTCACTGACTTTATACTGGCTACAACCGATTCATATTCACTTGTGAAAAGCATGTGAGATGATTTCTTTAGTTTAAGTACTTGCTGTCACTCAATCACGTGAGTATTTGGGTTCGTATGCGATTGATTCCACTGAACATGGTCTTAAATTGTAAGGTACAAAAGAGGGGACGGCGATTAAAATAAATATGTTAAACTTATATTGGGATATTCTAAAATACTCCCAACATTACCGATTTGAGAAGGTAGCGAAAAATACCATTATTCCAGCTCACATTAACATAATTTGAAAACTGACCAACACGTTTCGTTGCGTATTGCACAAAGATATGCTCAGAACGAGTATCCCGATCCATATGAAGTGACCAATGTCATACACAACACATTCCGGCCCTGTGTGTGTTGCAATAAAATAGGGTGTCCAGACCAAAGGACTTGCCAAACGGACCCGACGCCTAAATGTGCGAAGGGGCAAAACACAGCAGTGAAACCACAGGTAGATTAGGTGGCTGTGCTTAGAGTGGGGGTCTATGCGCATTTTCAGTCAAGTCGCTCGGC
The DNA here is from genome assembly GCA_013368495.1 of Paragonimus heterotremus. Taxonomy (NCBI): domain Eukaryota; kingdom Metazoa; phylum Platyhelminthes; class Trematoda; order Plagiorchiida; family Troglotrematidae; genus Paragonimus; species Paragonimus heterotremus. The sequence continues at coordinate 56,105 of LUCH01003822.1, forward strand.
CCCATCGATCTAGTGATTTGGTCACTGAAGGCCAACATTAGTAACACCCGGCTGTTCATATACAACTCCGTAACTGACCCAGAACTTGAAGAGAGAACCGTTGGACTGGGAACCAGCATGCGCTTGTGAATGCAAATGGACGAGGTAAAAATACAGCAATTTCTTCCAACCGATTGTACTGTCATGATAATCTTTTCATAAGACGGTGGATAGTGAAAATTGCATCTACGAACGACATAGCTCTACAAATTGATTTATAACTGATGAAAACCCAACAATTTTTTCATACAGTCTGTACTTTTGGGTTCAGCACGCCACTTATATATATATATATATATGAAATATTAAAAAGGGGGTAAACACTGAGTAGTACATATATATATATATATATATATATATATATATCACCGAGTCTAAATGTGAAGTTTCTGAGCTCCTGGCGTGGCTTCGTATCTCAGCTGGTAGAGCGTTTGTCGCGTTGAGGCATGGTGTTTCTGTCGCTGGTGCGAATCCAGCCGAAGCCCTAATTTTCCACAATTGGGTCTCATCTAAAACCATAAATCTGCCACACTACTTATTAATCTAGATATTTGTCATTGGCTCTCGCAAGTTATGTCCATGAACATATCAATCGTTGGTTAATTCAGTTGTTTTCCCAAGGTCGAAACAAGTGATTACACTTCGGTGTGGACAGTCATTCGGGGTCGTTTGGGACTGTCATATTTAAAAATCCTATTGACTGAACGACCTCATCTAATTACATGTGTGTGGACGATCACCTCATACTACACAGACTACCACCACTCAATAGTGGGGCGACAAAGTAGCGGCAAGAAAAACACAGGAAGACACATCTCACCAACACAACAGTGCAGTGTGCCATGGAATAGTTCTGGCTACGCAAAGAAGCTGAGCATTAGCGTCTGTGACAACCTGGACCTTCTGGGACGACTGCCATATACAGATGAGTGTTTTTGTTTCTTGTCTTGTTTAAACACCTAACCTATGTTAGTTTCCTAAATAACCAACCTTTGCGCCATCCGTGTTCTTGGCTCACAACACATGTACTGTGCGGTATTTTTGACAATGGTTGTGCGTATGATGACATCATTTCTATCTCAGTTAGATAAGTAGCCCAATCAGTTGTTTTATTGGATTGACTATAGATTCCATCTTTGAAGTAATGGTGAAGCCATGTAACCAATGCCTTTTTCTAAATCAACTAATCCGAGCCGATGCCTACTATAAGTGCATGACCTTATATACGACAAGCCTCATCTAATATAATCAAGTCAGCAAAGTGGTGTTTCATGTACGAAACACAAGATAATTATATTTCACGGTTACAGCGCGGCAGTTGAGTTTTGTGACATCAGATATTTGTCACTACAATCAAACATCAGAGAGGATATGAACTGGTAAGGAGAAAACCTCGAGCACGTTGCTTCTTCTTGAAAGGAGCTATCTGAAAAGTATACTGAAATGTAAAAGCTGTGATCAGGTTTGAGTGATGTTCAGTCGATGTGAGAGAGAAACATAAGGTCGTCAGGTAACGACTTGTTTATCGATTGTTACGTACACGACCTCCTTGTTAGACCGGTAAGTTCCGCATGCAAGGAAGTTGTGATATACGAAAATGTCGAACGAAATGATAAGTCATCCCGGTATTTTGCCATATGCAATTGTAAACTCGATGACTGTTTGCCTTTCTGACAGCAGCATGACTTACGCTTCAGTCTCTAAGAACAGAAAGGATCGGTGAGCATTCAGACCGATGACCGAACGTTCTGCCCAATGAACATTGCATTCATTAACGCAAACACTGCAACCAAGCGGATAACCGACCTGAAACTCAAGGTCATCGATTGCAGAATTCATCGTGACGGCAGGTCGTTATATCTTCCATATTGTGTTATGGTACTACATAGAACCAAATTCAAACTGCTGACGATCACCGAAACTATGATCATCAGACGGCGATAATGAGCACTTTATGTACAGTACAAATCACTGGTTTACGAGGGTTTCCGTGAGCATGACTCACAAGCAAATGTGATTGAGCGTTCAGACATGATTATTCGGTTGCGCCTAAGGTGAATTCACTGAAACTGTGGTTATCACCGTAGTCTCATGAGAACATGGGCCGTAATTCAAGTTCCGGTTGTGGTAGGGAAATGCACCGCTGATGAACTTTGACAGGATCGAACCCCGACTCCGGTATAATTTTTAAAAACGCTTCTAAAAATCCATCTGAAAACGAAAGCCACTTTTACCTGTAAATGGTGTTCCATTTATACATTCTGGTGTAATTGTCCATTGCCTAACAACATTGATAACATGAGATATAGCGCACAAAATTAGATATGTATAGCAAGCCAGTGACTAGTTGAACGCAATATATTCTCCCCTTATCCTATTTACTTTCAGGGGACCTAGTTTAGTTCAAAACGCGGCACACACAAAAGACTTTCTCCAGATTGTAGAAATAGTTTGCAAGTTGACTCTGGCTCTGTGTCTCAACAAAACAAACATATTACTTCTAAAATTTCAAACTTCCGGTTTAGTAGGGAAAGATGGTTTAAATCAAAAACATTGAGATGACAGTGCTCAGCATTGTCGATCAATGACGTGTGTATAACCACAAAAGCATGATAAGCTGGTGGTCATATTTCAAATTTCAAAATAAAACGGATTAATTCACATTTCTTGGTCACGATTTGACACAACCGGCAACTGTTAATCTGTGTGATAATTTACAGCTCACACTGGAAATCTATAAATCATTTGCGGAATGAACATCTTTTGATTTCAGACTTGTACCCGGTGGCTACTGAGTATTTTGTTACTGGTTATGTTGAGCCATACGTTCACAGCGATGGGGCACTATAGATAAGATAAGAAGTTGGGTGAACAACACTCGAACTGGCTCTTTCTTTCAACAACCTGTCATTTAATTTAACTGTGGCGTGGTGAACAAAAGATCTGATGCACTTCGTGGAGTTTGTTGTAGGAGTGACGAGCGATCGATCAGTCACATGACACCACCAAGCTAACAGAGTGTATCCGAATATCAACTTCTGACTAAGTACTTCGTTGGTCTGTTTGCTTGCTCAGTTTCCAAGTCACTAGAAAGCACGCATAAGTCAGTCCGTTTTTAGTTCCCCTGATTGTAGCAATGTTTTCATTTGCAACAATAGGAGAGTGCTTTTTATTTCTGGTAAGGAATATATCGTTCAGTTGGCAGTCACAGAATATGGTTCCGGTTTGGTTTTCGAACCATTAGCAGTTTACATACGCTTTTTCATCCATAATGAACTAGTGTGTTCTATGGTTTTCAATTGTTTTCCTCCTTTTCGCTAGCCTGTGTCCCGTGTCCATTCAAAAAGATTTGTTTCTGCTGCAGTATACAAATGACGTTGTTTTCAGATTTAGATATCTTCCTCCGTGGCTATAAACGACCGTATTGCCGGAGTGACTATGTGATCCAAGTCACGTTGTTCATTGCCAACTAAACTCATGATATCGATGATTCATTTTTCCGTATTAAATGAACAAACTATGTGTCATTTTTGTTAGCCGCTCAAAAATACATGTTGAAAATGGAGTCGTATCCAAGATTTTTTGATGACCGATGATCGCATGGCTTCTCTGAAGATCCCGGCCGTAACCATGCATCTCGAACGTGGTGCCAG
>LUCH01003823.1:16318-48042 GCA_013368495.1 Paragonimus heterotremus
ACAGTTGCGTTATGTCCATGATCACCGCGGATGACCATGAGCTTAGTCTTCTGTGTGTTGATCTTCATTCCGGATAGTTCCAGAGCACTCGCGGCGGCTGCAGGCTTCTCGGAGAGACGCGTAGGATTCTCAGCTAGGAAGATCAGATCGTCGACGTAGGCGAAACCGCTAACCAGTGTATCGTGAAATTGGTAGCCAAGCTCCGATCGAGATAGTGCCAACACCTCATCCATTGCCATGATGAATAGAAGCGGGTACAGTGGGTCACTTTGGCGAACACCACGCTGGGATCGGAGAACGGAGCCATTCAGTGTGGCAGAAGCATTCCTGTAGGAGTCGACAATGTAATGCGTTAGAGGTGAAAGAGCACCGAAGGCTCGGGCCGATCTGATAATCGAATCTTGAAATGGAGTCGAACGCTTTGGACACGTCGATAAAAGCCGCACACATACTTGAAAACGTGGTACATGAGTTCCGAAACAGCACAAGAAGCAGGGATGTAGGAATGCAAACTGGAGAGCGGGCAGTTGCAAGCGCAAATTCCAACGATCGGCCAATATCTTTTGGAAACAACGTATCAACGTTAAGGATACGGCAACAGGTCTGAGCTTGGAAGGAGATGAAGGATTGTTTACTTTGGGTTAAAGCGTGAGGCGGGAGCGGCATAGTTGGATTGGACAACCTTGGGTTAGCAGGAACAGTTTGAAGTATCCGGCCAAGGCATGAGCTTTCATGCGTTTTAAATGTCTGGGCAACAATTTGTCCCAATCTGAAGCGATGTTTTCCATGTTCTTCAGGGTACGCGATACTTCTTCTCCAGTGATCAGGTCGACTAGTTATCAGTCCGGAGGCAAAATCGTGCAAAATGTTCGCTCATCAATCTGCGGATGAGCCGATATTGATTTAGACTACTATTACAGGATTGCAGCCAATCTCACAAGAAGTCATACCCATCTTCCAAGTGTTATGCACTTGCACAATGTCAAACGTGTTTTGTTACAATTAGCATGAATACTTCGGGCACATTCCTTGCCAACAAACGAAGCGTCCTATAGATATGCTACCTAATAAAAGAGACTCCACTATTCCGTCAAAGTTTACTGGATTCTGCGTATGTGAGCAAAAGCGAGGGCGATTCAGCACCAGCCGTTTTGGATGTATGTGAGGAGACATCCTTTCAGTCATTAGGAAAGGTCACCCCGGAAACGGGTGTCGACAACCTAATATTTGGTGAGATGTTGCATTAAATTATACCACGTTTCTGTAAGTCTGTTTGCCGCTTCAGTACAGCCACTACCTTGGGAGCCAGACGTTATCGTTTACTGACGCCTTATTAATAAAGTTCAGGAAACCAAATTTCGGTTCACAATCAAACTGTGGCCCGCTTACCATCAATGTATCTTCAATGATCCATCTATATACCTGGTGCTTTATCGTTCAATTGCTCAACTGTTTTGTGTTTTCATCCCACTTCATAGATAGCTGACTCGGACATTTATCAAAAATTTAGATGGGCAATTTTGTACTTTGACAGTGAATACTATACTGGATTGCACAACTACTTTTAGAGAAACATGCTTTTGTGTGATACACCTCTGTCATCCTGCCGTAGCATCAACTTCCTCTTTGCCTTTCATTCTAAATCTAGTAGCCAACACGCGTAACCAATCAATCTTCCCAAATCGTTTAGCGTAAGACATGACGTCTTCACACAAGTTGAAGCGATTCCGATAAGCATGGGAAACTGGTCAACTTTTAAACGAAAGAATATTTCACATGCGCATGTATCAATTTCTTTTCAGCCCTTGCCAGATATGGTTACTGTCTGACAAACAAATCTTTCTATGTAACAAAATGTAGAGTCCCCGCAGGTGGCTAAAAGTCGTTATTTGCATCGATCAGTAAATAGAAGTCGGTCGAAAGACATATTGACCGTGTAAACTTGTCAGTTATCTAAAGTGTAATGAAAGGATGAACATGATTTATTAGAGCAGGCTTTTGAAAAATTAGAATGTTTACACAGGGATTTGGTTTCTGAAGACTGGACATTTTGTACAATACTGGTAATTCTTCATGATAAATCTATTATCTATCACTCTCTAAAATGCTCAGCTATATCTCACACACCTTTGTTAGTTGATTTTTATCAACCTCACTGTACATTTTATTGTTTCGTCATTTCAAATGATCACAAAACAGGGTACTCCACCCAAAGAGAAATTCCCTTCCGCCGAACATTTTCAGAGGTACGAAGTACCTCCTTGGACGAAACAAGCCGAGAACGGTAAACGACTCACTTTTTGGAGGTTGAAATTAGTGAAGTCATCTACCAGGACTTCATACAGTGTGCTAATCTTGTTCATTCAAATTCGGCTTGTTTACACGTCAATCACAGAACGGATCATTGAAGTCCACAAACCCTCAATGATCACTCTTGCACTATGTGATTCTAACGTGTGTAGTTTTCCAGTTAAGCTGTAAGACTCCTCAGAAAAAGAGGAGTCTACCTTTCACCGTTGAAGTCAAACCTCATCACATTGTTTTTGCTTGTTCAGATGCCGTTTTTGATAGGTTGGCAATAAACAAAGGGACGCTATCACTTTTGTACGGAGTAGTCCTAAATTGTAAAACTATTCTGAAAAGAGTACATACTACTATGTTTATGGTATTCGGCTGCACAAACTATGCATGTCTTAGTCTGTTACATCTAGATCAAATATGAAGTATGCACTCTGTTTTGTTCGCTCAAACTCGTTATCTTTGATTGTGCACTTTTTACTACGATTTGTAACATCGACAATTATCCAACCAACTCGCGTCAGTACATCTGTGCGCGACTCAGCACTGAATATAATTCAAGGAGCACCTGCATGTGCGAATTCTGCTACACATGACGTCCATTATTCCCCTTTCATAATGTACATTTCAGCAAATACACCAATTCATCTGCGGAATGTCTACGGCAAACTCTGTGAAACAGCCCAATAAATCATCTGGGGGCTTTTTCCGTCCTACTGTACACTAAAACATGTTTTTGAAATTTATTAAATCAGAGATATGAGTACTTGCAATTCAGATATAGGTAAACCGTTGTCGGACAGCATTATCAAACGTAGGACTCACAGTACCTGTTTGCAGCCGTTTTTGAGAAGTGCCGTCTTTCTCCTCTTTATCACAAAACCTAAGAGTTTATCTGTTTTCTGCCGGCACCTACTTGTCTAATAGCTCGTTAATTCCATCATCTCGGCCACGCCAAAATTCATGCGATCTTTAGATCAAGACACACTGATAGGTGACTGATTGAGTGCAGCCGAGCTGCTCCTTTTTATATCAGTTGGATGGATTTACTGACAGATGCTTAATCATACGCATAGCTTAGATGGGTATGTCAGTTGACCACATAAGTCACAGTATTACTCAAATACTGGCCCGTCAGAGCATGACTGAACTGAATGAGGGTTCTGCGTTTAACTTTTATTATCTCTTTGCATGGTTCGTTAATATTTCTAATTTTTCCGTATCAATAATCAGCAATCAGCGTTACAGCTTGCATGAGTTTACTTGCAAGTTGACACTTCAGTATTGTCATAGTGTGGGGATTTTGGTCGGATAAACGAATTTTGCATGACATGTATGGGCTTAATGTTGATGCGAACAGTTAAGTAATGTATGTTTCAGGAAACTTTTGGGGAGATATTTTACAGGTTGGTTTATATCATAACCAGATAATGAAAGACTGGATAAAAATGACCTGGACAAAAGTACAGAACCGCCAGGTCTAGAAGCTAGTAGGATCTACATCTCTCGTTTCTTTTAGAAATTCCGCAACACGATTTCGATGTTGGGTTTGCTTCGAACCGTTCCATCCTACCTATAAACTATCCCCCAACTACGCCTTGATTCTGTAAACTATGTCATCGCTGTGTACTCGTCTAAGGATTGTGCTCCAAAGATTTCCGCTTAAGCTGAGAACGGGACTAAAGGCGAGTTAATCTACCACTAGTCATTTATTCGTCAAGGACACAGAGCACTGAGCTGGACTAAACGACTTTGTCTTCGAAATGCCGTTAATGGTCTTAGTGAAGAGGAATGATAAACGGTTCTATAATACAAGCTCTGACAAATTATAAAGGAAGTAAAAAATGAGCATAAAATAATAATGCTGATAGTAATAATGGTCGTGATGTCGCAAATACAGACATACCATTCACTGGGGCAGACTGGCATGTTCAGTAGATTTTTTATACACCGAAGTGAACGATCACGAATCCTTAACAGGATAGGAAACATCCATTGGTTCCGTCTGGCTGAACCACTGGAAACATCATATGTTTGATTACCACTGTATGCTCACCACGTGATTTCACCCAACTGTTAATGCTCCCAATATGCAATGTCTTGTGTTAAGCATTCAGCTGCCGTACGGAGTATGCGACACAAACATAACAAACTGTGCATTTTTATTACCTGGTCATCTGAGCATATATTTGAACATTTCGGAACCAGACGCCGGCAAGCGGCAACCTTGATCACATGATCATCAGATTCGAAGTGGAATAACAAGCACAGACACCAGTACTGTTTACATCTTGATTACAGTGAGTCGTATTTGACAGCCAGCGGGTAAAATGAACCGTAAACAATCATTTTACATACTTCCTTTCAGAGACGAACGGACATTTTCTCTGCTTAAGCGATGTAAGGTGTTAGCGAACTAAACTTGTTCCTGCGTTATCCTGACCAGATACTCACCAAAATATTAGAAGCTCACAAGATGGAGCCTCACTGATGAGCGAGACTGTTTAAGATTTCAACAATGAAGGTGTGAAGAAGTCCCTATTTGGAATTACAACTTTGCACACCAAAAGAACAGAACACATTTCATGTAGATGTACATGGTCACCGACCTTGTTCAGCACTATATGTACGTTATCAGCAAAAAATATTAACAAGAAAATGTCATCCGCATACACCACGCTTATCACTTAATGCCAGGAATTGACTTAACGCCATTCTGTTCGGATTCTTCAAGTACGCCATCTACACCTTTTCCAGTTTAAGATGTCTCAATGTCAACGTAAGGCGTCTCAATGGGGTTAGCTTGAGTTCAACAGTGAACAAGGTCGCATCGTTAATGTTCACATGGGTAGGTTGAAAAACACAGGGATTGCTTAGCTCCTACAGAGTAAGAGGACGCGTTTCCGCCAGGTGCAGAGGGTAAACCAATTTAGCTTATCCGGACCCAGTCACTTGGGTAATTTTAAAATGACATCTAGAGATCTTAAACTGGAGAAGATGTAGATTATCGTCCCTGAAAAATTAACACCACAGGAGAAATATTAAACCCCTATAGAAAACTTCTTGAAGTTGTAAACATCCGAAACGATTGTCCATAAACTCTCATCTTGCTCGGAGACTGACTAAAACACCGACTTCAGTGGGTTCACACATTTCTCCGTAACTCATTCTCTGTTTAACTTGTTCTGGATAACAGCAGATAACTTCTTCGAAGGTGACACATGTTAAAGGACATCACAACTATGGTTGTAAATAATCTTGCCGATGCCCCAAGTCCCCTACAGAGTAAAAGCGTGGAAAATGTACACCCAGTTGACACGGAATCCTGCCTGTTGTTCACGAATCTGGCTGTTCGTGTGTTTGCGGTGCCGACACAATACTAAATCATTGAATAAATTAAAAGCGATAAAGGACAAACCTAAATCTCTTTGACTATCTCTTTGTCTTCAAATCTTTTCTTAGATGCGGGAGTAACTACACACAGGCCTCGATCATAAGAAAGTCCTTCTGGCCTGTTTGTTTCCTATGAATAAACAACCCTATTTATGGAATGCAGGAACTATCAGTGAAGCACTTTAATGTGGAATGATAACGTCCATTTTCCGTCCGAGTAATAAAATGGTTTCAATTATGAAATCTTAAACACCCAGGGTTTAGTGATTTTGTTGTAAGCAGGTTTGCGATATAACGTTTTATTAGTGAGATGTGTGATTACTGCTGTCAGTTTGACACGAAAAAAACGGATACGGCAGTATAATGTAAGAAGATTTTCGTTCTGCCTACAACACGATATATTCAAGATCTTCGAAACATTGAGCTCCCTTTATCCAGTTCATCAGGACGGCAGGGAGACGTACATTGCGCGATTCAATCATTCCGTTTATTCTCATTAGTCAATTAAATAAAACGTTTGGTTATTTATTCAAGATCACTTGCGCGTACTTCTTCGCTTAAGCAAGTCATCTTTCAGCACTCTAACTTTGTATATAGTTACTTTAATGCATCTGAAAACAGAAGGCAACACCATGTATTGCATGACAAATTACGTCAGCTTTAATCAGCTAAACACTGCAATGTTGGTGTTTGTGTAGCTGAATCGAACGAGGTTATAATTGAGATATTTATGGCAACAGAAACATCATGAAATCTTCATAATCGAGAACCGCAACGCTTTGATTGTTCTAACTGCTGTCTGATTGTTCCACAACCATAAAGGAAAGGACGGGCCTTAGCCAAGAGAAAAAATCGAGAGAGGGAAAAAGAGATAACTGCCAAAACAGTTGTTTACACTAAAAGTACTAGACAACTTGCCCACATCTAGTGAATTAAAGCTGTGATACTAGACGGGAAGCAAATGGTGACGATAAACCAATAGTCTAATCTAAAGTCACCAATCTTTGACAGGAAAACTCTTCGGGTAATCCTCAGTCCTTGTGCAAATAATGTAGCAAAACAACTTTACTAAGTCATATCGACGTACATACTGTCCAGGTCATATTTGGTTTGTTGAAGTGCTGTACTAGTAAGCGAAACAAATTCGAGCCATTCATTTATGCATATTAACAAGGAAACGCTTGTCTCTTGTACGAAATCCGCTCCAAATCTGGATGTCGTGTTATTAATAAATGTTACTACTAAGCGCTTTTAACAAATGGATGGGGATGTTCACAACGTTAAGAACTAATAATGAAACTCAGCGTTTAAATCATCTGTAGTTGCCTTCTGCAGGAGTGTTTTAATCGAAAAGTTATTGTCCCTTACGAAACAATTTCACATTCAGCTGTCTGTCTCAGTTTTGTCATATGAAAACTTTTCCAACGGTTCCAATTTGCTCCCTCTAACGTCTAATTGACATTCACACTCCGCGCATTCATGTGCCATCTAAAATGCGATGGTTTATTTTGCGTTACGTATTTTCCAAGTTTGTTCAGTTGCGTTCATTCTTGTTGAACGGTAAAATCAGTAAAATCAATCGAAATTTGGTCATACACTGTGTAATCGTGTTCTATTCATATTTTCACAAGAATTAGACTATTCGTATTACCCACGGTAAATCATTTTCACATTCTGCCTCCTGCGGAGCACAGTATCCTAACATACAACACACATTCGTAGTCTCACCAATCTATCTAGTCAATCAAGTTTCACATGAAACTCTCCGTTGCCACCTCATAGTTCTGGCCGAACCAAAAACAAACACTACATATGGTCGCTTTATTAGGTAACGGTCGTAACAGGCTTATCAGTTATCCAATTCTGACTGCACACGAACTGAAATGTTAGAAGGAATGTGAAGCCAGTAGGACTAGAACTGTCAGTGTTAGCCGAATGTCCTGCAGAATGATTTTGTCTTTACTCGTTGGTCTTCAACTGACTGGTCGTCACAATCGATCCAGTGGGTATCATTGTCGATCCACTGTCAAGTCATACCCGGTGAGTGGCTATGCTGTTTAGGACTTCTTCCAAGTTTTCTGGATCAATATGAGAAAGTTTACAGTAAAAGCGGACGTAAGTACCCGAACGTCCCTAAAATGAGGAGACCCTACTACTATGACGTCTTATTCGGATGGGCTTTAGTTATATGATGCGTTTGTTTAAACGCACAACACAAGTAATCTGACAGGTACTGCACTCCTGTAAATCAGTATTTTTAGGCGGCATATCAAACGCAACATTGTGTCTGCACAGGTCTGCTTCCACACAGCTATCATGTACTATTACGTCACGCCCCCCTGCGTCTTGGCACAAGAGATCAAACAACGACGAAAAGTTGACAGGTACTAAAGATATAAGTAAGCTATCTCGATTAGACAACTGTTATTCGTGGCAACCAGCCACCTCTGGAATCTAATAAACCACCCAAAACCATCGCACATGTCAATCTGTTACCTTTCACTTTTTAGCTTTTTTGGTACACTGTGTGATTGAGGCTCATCTGTCAAAACTGTTTTTTTTTCGTAACACATACTAATATATACTCCCGTACGAAAATTCTTTTAATCCCACAGTTTCAATATTTTTGCCCCCCAAGCTTATGTGTACTATTGCAGGGTTGCTCCGTCGTTTTGTCTCTGATTGATAAGGACTTCAGTCTGGCTAACCAACATAGGCGGGCTGGACTACAAACGCCTAGGTTAACAGACCTCCTATTCCCCCAGATTTATACTGGATGCAATGTGTTTGATTGAAACCACATGTGGTTCAACACAAGCCACTTGTGTTGACGTTCGTATGCAGTCATCCTTTGGTTTCTGTAAGTGACCGGTCAACCCAAAAACAGACGATATTTACCATGACTCAAACTGAACTCTGTTTGACCGGATGATCCATTTAGCGCTCAAAAATTACGTAGTTAATTAACGTAGTGAGTGATTTATTGATCTATCTGGTCCCTGAAAATAACACAATACATTTTTATTTTTATGGTGTTAAGCTGAATTATGAATTAGTAAGCATTTTGAGACCAGTTACTCACTCAGCGCTGATTAAAGTAATCATAGTGACGGAGAAAGAACTGGATTACATAAAGTCATACGAAACATCTGTTACTGTACTGTTCCATTATTGCAAATACATACTCAAACTGACATTTATACATTACTTAAATGAACCACGTGAACCACCTCTTACTCCGACTAGTTTTCTTAGTGTGAAGTCTAGTCCGTTGTAATACATCGTCTGGTACAGTCGGTTATGATATCTGTAGAAGTACTCATTGCCACTTATCAATTCACTGATCCACGTCTACAAGATTCAAAAGACAATCTTACCATTGTATCAGCTTCAGCGTTATGAATGTGGACATATCACAGAATGAACTGAAAAAAACTAGTGATGTGCTGTAAGTAAACGATTGGGCGAATGCGACATGTGATTGCCAAACTAACAACGGGCCAAGGGCATAACTAAGTTGGATCTTGATTTGAAATTTTGGTTGATACTCATCTAAATTTTGAGTACTCCACAACGGCTTAATTCTTGTTCATTTTGTTTTCAAAATAAGCCATAGACTAGTGTTCTGACTTACTGGTCAACAGCAAACGACAAAATCATCGAAAAAGGCTGTCGAGCTCCATCCTCAAGCTCCCTTCAGAAAAGAATTCCCCTCTTACAGAATTATTGACCAATGAAAGGACTTCATTTAAGGTCGACGATTATTCTGTTGTAGCGTTCTCTCTAGAACCTTGTTAGTTTTGGTTTTTTTCAAGTACTATTTAAATTACTGGGGTTATCGAGTCCCTGCTAGTTGCTGCAATCCTCGGGAGCGCTGCCACATACTGTAGCCACTTGTAGATCAATAACTGAACCTGAGTGGTTTTTCTCTCCAGCTTTGAACTTCTGTACCAACCTGTGGTGAAAACCTACTCGATTCACCGTTTATCCAAACCCCGACATTAAAGACAATCTAGCAGCCAACCAATCCAAAGTCGATCCGAGTCACAACATCAGAAGTGGACGAATGATTCCAGTGGTATATCTGTCATTCCTAAATTTGTATCAACTACGTCTCCTAGTATTTATCAGTAAGTTTTTGAATCACCGAATCCTTTCTTCTGCATTGGGCCATTCCAGTCACAGTTTGTGACGTTACACTTGACAGTGATATCAGCCTACGATAGACTATGATTTCTTTAATACTAATGTACATTTTTAAATCTGTGCTCTTATCCCATTAATAAAAGTGGTTACAGCAACCATTTTGCCGTCTTCTTGCTGCTTACGCAGAGACTGAACTCAATTGTGATTCCCAAGACTATTCGAAGACCATAATTTCCAGTATTACAACCTGGTATTCCCAAATAAAACTGTACATGTGCAACTCAGTCATCAAGCCAGTCTGAGCTGAATCAACGAATGGGTTGAAGGGTTCGAGCTACAGTTTACTATTTATGCCGATGAGAAGATAGAAAACTAATCAACGTTCGATATTACCGATGGTGTTTTTAAGTTGTATTTTTAACTGACATATCTGGTCTACTCAAACTCCCCAGCCCCACTGCAGTTTGACAAACTGAAGAAATCGCCGCTGAAACCTGTGCTCCCCCTCAGTTTCAAGATCTCAGAGCGTGAGAAGTTTAGCGTATCCATGTGTTTAACGAGCACGTGCTTCCGTGAGTTTCGCTTGCTGATGCAAAAACAAGGTGTCCATTGCAATTTCGGTGGCAAGGTGCAGGAGCTTCTTCATAATCCACTGACTGCTGGCGTCAATGGTACAGAGCTCTGGTAGAGATTGCTGGTTAGAAAATATAACTTCCCAAGAAACTGACAATTTTTGAACAAAAGCGTGATGTTAATGCTGCCACTGTTGACTCAAACATCGTATTATTTCAGAAGATCAAGGTGAACATTCTATGAACAGTCAACCAATGAACAAGCTTCCATAGCCTCCCTAACTACCAGTCATTAATCCCAGCTCAATTAAAGTCAACACTTGTCTCTCTTGCGTTGAGTTACATCAATAATCATCCTGCCGATTCTATAATTCTGTTTACCATTTGTATGGTAAGTATGGTCATATTAAGAAGATGTGCAAGGGTCATAAATGCCACCTAAGTCAGGTTAGAAAAACAACTACTGTAAGGCCGTCTACTACTGTTTTTACACTGTAGCTGCATCCCAGGACTCAACAGTTCATTCGTATATGCCTCAAATTCAAGACAGAATGTGGGCATGAATTCACTGTGGACACAGAAAGTGACACGTTGTTTCAAAACCAGTAAAACATCGCATGATCCCCAACGTTCAGCTGAGATCAAATGCGGCTGAAATATGGGATTATACCGTTTATCTGCGCTAGATGAGACTGACTTACTGGCGATTAGTAATGATAATGGACCCATTCCAGTGCCAGTCTTCGTGGCATGATGAAGCTTAGTTACCTTGGGAGTAACCATTTCGATATAGCTAAATCGTGTCCTTTAAGTAAATGCTAATTATAAGGATGGCCCGAAGGTAGCTTATCAACCCGATTACTCAGCTTGGCTGTTCACCATCCATAGGGTGCCAGAGGAATGAAAGCAGTGTCAATAAGACTGGAGATACAAGAGGACTCTGTTTTATGAAACACAGAACAATACCTCATAGATTGGGGGAATATGTGTACAATACTGTCAATAGCGATTATACAGTTTAAGTCATCCTTATGCATTGTAATATTCGTTGTTCTTATTAAAGGAAGTAGGTCTGTGATGGTTGTAGACTGACACTGAATTCCAGCGAGATCTGAGTATTCCAAGGATTCTACGATTGTCCTACATGATTACAGCGTTTCCTTAACTTGACTTAACAAATACATATTTACATGTTTCAATGAAGACAGATTCTGAAGCGATCACTGTGATAAATACAGCTTGAGAAAGCTTTCATTACTCTTTTTCATCGATTGGATTACATTTCTCAACTGATTTAATCAAGGAAACGACTGTTGAGCCGATTGCTCATTTATCAGGAGTACTCGTGCATGTGGACAGTGCAAGAGAACAGGATCAGAGGTTAAGTTCACTTTGGGAGCGATTAAGAGATAAGAACATTGACATAAGGTCATCTAAGTGCTTGTTTTGAGTACGGAAGTTGCGTTTTCTTAGCTTCGCTATATACGACGAAAGACACAGGCCTAATCTTGGTCGGTACAAAGCTTTGGCTGCCGTTTCTTTGCCGATGAGTTGGGAGCAATGATGGGTTATGTGACAAAAGACCAGCCACTATTTACAGTTCGGAAGCGGAAACATGGATGTGGACTGAATAAGGTGGAGTTTTTTGTATGAAATAATACAATTTGTGCCTAAAAGACAGATGTTTGCTACATTTTCCATGTCTAAAATTACAACGGTTGCATCTAGCCTCCGCATGGATGTCATTTTGTAACAGGAGGAATACCCGAGCATTTGCATTTCCAAATTATTAAATGAAGCAGAACAAGGATACGCACAAATACAAAAAGATACACTGGCCACATACTGGGCTATCAAAAGTTTGGACAAATCTCTGTTTGTTATTAGATCTAGAGTTATTACAGATCTTCAAGCTGTGCAATACTATATCCATACAAATCGGTTGCTATCATCCACGGCCATGATACAGAAATATAGTCTAGTGCTAACAACCTATAATTATGAAATAATTCATCTACCCACTACATAATTTTTTCAAACATATATTTTATCATGATAGTCCAGTTTTTTCGGCTATTGAGATTTGACTGAACACTCCACGAGCCGTTCCAGAAAGCTGCCGGAACCTGATCAAAACAACCAAAATTTGTCATTGTACGTCTTCTCCACGACGGCCAAGTGTTAATGATCAATTAATAAGATGAAACGCCTAGGACTATTCCAGAACCGATAGTCAACAGAACTCGATGAGGTGCTGTGTCAGGAAGATTATATAAATCGATCATCATCCACAACTTACCGCAGCTGTCACATTTCCATAGACTTTCCAGTCGGCTCTTTTCGAAAAGATGCACTGGGCTCGTGTTCTGCTTTCAGTACAGCTTTTCAGTAGTGCATATCCTCGCAACTGTCGGGATTAGTGTTCCGACCAATCTTTCATAAGGCAATCGTGTTGACCACTGCGCTATTGGCCACATATTAAGCGCTGCAGGAGTTCTAGTTTCGGCCGTGGTAAAGATGCGCAGCACGAACGAGCTCTAACAAAAGCGAAACTCGACTGTAGTGCTTCTTTTCGAAAAGCGTCGACTGGTAGGTCTATAGGAATATGACAGCTCTGATAAGTTTTGGGTGATGTTCAACATGAAATTAATCAAATCTCTGACTACTGATCAATAATCGGAAAGGTTAGTTTGTTACGTCACCACCGCTACGAAAAGCTGTATTGGACGAGGTTCACAACGGTCACTTAAGCTTTCCGGAAGTAAAATCCTTGACTCGACAGATTTGTTGACGGCCAAAGATAAATACGGATATTAAGAGCATCTCAGTGAACTGCGATTCCTGTTTCACAGAGTAAAAACAAGGCAGGAGAATCGGATACCCTTGTCATACAGTTGCCCACTGTTGTAAGATGTACAATCAGACTTGTGTAACCTCTTCCTAGTAAATACCACACCCCGGTTTTGATTGATTTCAATTCATGGTGACCGGAAATATTTACTGCCAGTTCATCTTTTACGTCACATACCACGTACATGTCTCAGTCGAGAAGGAATTCCACAAGTTTTGGTGACAGATAACGGATGACAGTTGTGTTTCACCGACATTAACTAGTGGCTTGACATCACAGAGTTTCGTCATTTACGAACGGCGCATCAGCAACCGTGTTGCAACGGTACTACAGAAAATTCGGTGGAAACACACAGGGGTGCCATGAGTCCAATCAATTCTAGAACATTCGTTGGACTGAATGTGCTTCTCGATAACTCTCTTCTGCAGTGAAGAAACGCGATCCACTGTACACTGGAGCAGAGCCCAGCAATGCTAGTTAAATCCAGGAGTCAGACAGCATCGCTTCAGTGTATGGGTTCAACGGACGTAAAATGCTTTCGTAAAAACCATCTGCGACTTGCCAAAGGACTAAACACTGGCAAACTAGGTAGTGCAGCGATGAAAATTACTGGCTTGCACAACCCATCGATTAATCGGAGATGCACTGGCAGTATTCAGTTCCGAAGCACTGAAACCAACGCGGCAGATGTAGCAGAATTTCGTGTACTCAAAGAGTTCAGTCAGCAGAAAAGATCGATAGGATTAGCAAACGTGAGTGCACAGGATCCCATGGAAGAGAAAGGTTGTGATGAAACCCTATTCAACTCGCCGCCTATCCAAACCCCAACACAATAGACATTCCGGCAGCGGACCACTCCAGGGTGGATTCAAAGCACACTATCAGGATTCAGCATATAGTTTCAGTATAACATTCTTAGTCAATCGCCATGTTGTCTGTCTTGTAGTAAATTGAACTCAAGTATGATTTCTAGGCCTAATGGAATTCCCCGTTTCTGAATGTTACACTGTCACTGAACTCACTTGGAAAATTCTACGTGAAAATATTGGCCTGATATAGCTCACTCTGTTGATTAAAATCTATCTAACTATACTTCAACGGATTTCGAATGATCTTTGTAATAGTAAGCAGTAGCGGCATCTTGGCGCATGCATTTATTTGAACCTATCTGATCATACCCTTCTTTCGATCATCATTAGTTAAATCGTTTTCTTCATGAACCCAGTATTTCCAGTCATTTCAATTGGAAGCATTTTTGTCCACTCACCAAACTGTCAACGAACTTCACCGGTTTTAGCAATGTTTGATCCGATCTAATTCAGTTAATTGCCTTTCATTTGCTGGTGATGTGAATAGGTAAACCTGAAAAGTCGATACTCTGTGTACAAAACCACCATACTAACTACTGACGAAGTTGATCGGAGCGGTAATTTTTTAGTCGGAATAAATTTGAGTAACAATGCTTCACGTGGGTTAATCTGAAATGACAATGTCTCAGGTTAGTTAGTGGTGAATGATGAGCCATCCGTTTGGTCCATGATCCATCTGGCCGCTTGACTTGCTTACACCAGGGATGAATAGTAAAGTGTGTTGCCCATGCAAACACTTTCACCTCTCTTGGAGTCTTGGTGTTCAATATTGTCTGATCATAAGAAGACGAAACCAGCTGTTCCGCCACATCACTTTTTACAAGACAAAATTGCTCCAGTCAGCAACCATCGCTCCCAACGATGGGTGGAGAACGTGATGCGATATTCAGTCTCTGATTTAGTCTTAGAGCTGTGGACCACTCGGTTGAATTTTGTGTTGACACAAGTATACACACATAGACAGTTGAATCTTACCGAAGTAAACACAAGAATCACATGAAACATTTTGAGTTTTTATCTGCTAGAAGAGGCATGATGTTTTTCTCACGATACTTTCAGGAGTTTGTGTAAACAAATTATCGATGTAACGTATGTAGTCGATATCACATTTGTATCTACGAAATATATCCCAGTGCTCCTCAGTGTAAGTCACAGTTATGTAACTAAATGAGAAATTACCTATGCTGAAGTTGAGTTTGTGTAAAGCAATGGTTTCTGAGGTCGACCGACTTGGAATACCAGTCCTGCACTTGATCCACTGACCATATTACATATTGGAACAAGTTAGCCAGTATACACAATAGCAAAGTCACCGGCAGTAAACAGGTGAGTAATGCCAAGTTAAAACAATTATTCTTCTGGGAAATGTACAATTCATTACGGTTAGTGATTGTTGATTACTGCTACGCTCGTGACAAAAAGGACTAAATACACATAAGGCAAGCTTTCGATGGCTGATAAGCAAAGTTTCATAATACACTGGGTCAACCTCCCCAACATAACCACTCTACAGAAGAAGTAAACGTGGCACAGCGGCTGACGAAATATTGGGTTGAAACATTTTTTCTGTCACAAGCTATCTCACAGTCCAGCTTTTACGGTAATTTTTGTATTTACTGATCACAACAGTGCATTCATGTTCCGAATCAACAGCTGATTCTACGTATCACCAGCTGGTAACCATGGTCTGCGCCTCATATGACGGGAATCAAAAACGGCAGGTGAACAACTGGGTTTTCAGTATTTGTGCTTCACCCTCTGATCACCACTCATGACTAGGCTGAAATTGCTTCAGAAGGTTAACGGATGTGGCCATTAACCGTGTCCGTTTGCCTACGACCGGATGGTTGGTGCCCTAATAGAATTTCCCGCGATAAGCTCAGCTTAGAACGATCGGCCAGTTGTTGAGGCGTAGACAATGACGACTGAGTTGCCTATCTGACTAACTCAAATGGGATCCTATGAGCGATGCCGAACACGAGCAGCTTAGGCAACTCCATATAGGCGGAAAGACTCGGTGGGTCACACGAAAGACGTCTACTTAAGGTAACGTGGGTATAAAACGGTGCGAGAGGACTCTCTATAGTAGGTTCCTCCATCTGTTGTATCTCATTTATTTGGTACTTTTAATATTTTGTTTTACGAGATGAGAGGTTTTGCTTTCATCATACATAACAGAAGTTATGAACTGGCACACTTACTAAGCACATTTACCTATGATAGAGCCTTTACTTTGCGACTTGCTGTCGGCAAGTGTCTTGATGATGAACACGTAGTTCTCCAAGCCATTGAAGATCACGTGTTGGTGGAAGAGCTAATGCGGTTTCCAGTCATGTTGATGTATGCGACTTGACGAAAGTATAAAAGTGTTCGTGATATTCTGCTTGAAATGATAGATTTCACTTGGAGAGTCGTGATGATCGCAAATTGCTAGCAGTCACTTTGTAAACGACAGCACATCGTAGACACCTATCTATTGGCTGGAACTTCACGGAAACAATCAATCATGAATGCTCTTATTACTTCTATCCCACGTGTCCGACATGTCTCAAACAGGCAAACCCTCTACTCTTTAGGCATCAGCAGAACGTGGGTTGATTAACACCTATCTATAACAAAGTTTCAGTTCTTTACATTTTAGTATGATATGCTGTTTTTGATCCAACGAATAAAAAGGCGTGCATCTGTAAGCAGCTTGAAGCTCACATCAACGCTGGTGAAGCTCTACAGACACACTTTGCGCTAACACAAATGACACGGCCAACAACCGTATTTCTGTTGACCGATATTTTGCATTGAAATTACACCCATTCATTATTCGAAGAACACATCTCGATATTCGGAATTCTGATTCTCAGGAAATCCCTGGCATCATTTCTGACAAAAGCCAGAGTTCTGGTCGAACTTGCAAGTTGGATTACATGAATGGCTCTGGGTTTGAAATCAGTAGTAATGTCATTGATTCAGTCATTTGGCTGAAAGAGCAAACGGGGTGTTGCAAGGCAACTTAGTCATCACGGTTTACAAGCCAAAAGTTGCAAGAAGTGAATACATTGAGCAGTTGATTTGTTGAGAACAGTAGAATCAGATTCTGATGTTTCTAGTCATTTGAACAAGACCACTCAGCTGCATGTTTGGAGAGTAAAACCAGACTTGTCACTAGGAAAGACGACTGAAAATGAGAAAGCCTCACGAAGGAAATGCTTGGAAATATTGAGGGGGTCATTTAGAACACATTCATCATCGGTTTCTATTAGAAACTGCATTAATTATGGAAAATCTGTTTGCAACTTTTTGCATCGAGCTAAAGGACACAGCTTTCGGGGTGAGGAGTCCATTAATTTTCACCCACAACCCCGTTTCACGGGAACCCAGTTAAATGGGGATAAGGAAAATGTAGACTTAATACGGTGTTCAGTCAAGCATGTTTCTTATAACTTGACACAAATGAAAACTGATGAAACGATATTGTCTTTATTCAGGTATGTTTGCAGGTAACGAGTCCGTTAAACGGATTGATGATTGTCGAGAGTGGCTGAGTACTCAGTAGTTTCGCTAACACTTTACTACTTCCTAATAGGTATTCGCCAGCTGCATTAGAAACCAACGGGCACCTACTGTTGGTCAACATTCACATAGAGCTGCAGAAATATTCAACTGCTGCTCAAAACTGACCAGAAAGTCCCCATACCTGTACGTGAAACACTTTGTTTGCAATGTGAACTGGTAAGTGGAGACAATGCACCAGCTGTGGAATTTACGGCATCTCATGCTTATCGGGTATATAGGTGGTGAAGAAAAATGTTTTTAGACTGATTTGAACACTACTGGGCATCTGATGACGTTATGTGAGTAATCATTATCCCAAAGAACTTGGGACTCCTCTTTCAATTACATCAGATTTTAAAAACCGTGACTAACTAACTTTCATCCAATGTAGTGGTAACCACTCAACAATTCGACCCCTAGTTCACATTCTATACGTTCAGTTTCTTTTGCAATAATATTCACACAACCACAATAGGTCGGTTTTGCAGGAACGAATGACGATGCTTCTTCTTAGGTGGTTATTAACAGTAATGTCAAACAAAGAGCTACTGACCAAAGTAATCACAGAGACCCTGGCTTCATAAATTGCTACACCTACCCCGACAACACATCATACTGGTTAAGGTGTCTCATTACATTATTATATATGTTATAGGTTGCCAAATATTGTCACTCTGTTCACCTCCTTTGGTCGTAAATGCATGCATCGGGTGAACAGAGGAAAACGGTGGGTGGACACACATAAAGTTACCCACGACTTTATACAGAAGAAATGATGACAGCCAAGTCAATTACTTGAACCCACTTATGCCTTTAACGCCGGTCAGTGTTTTCGTATCCGCACAGCTCCTTCAAGGGTCAATAACTTAGAATGCCGACTGCGTAGCTTAGTTTCGAAAGAACCGAATGGATCAATCTGGTGACCCGTTATCACGAGATACTGAGCATCTGATGTCGTGGTATCAACTAGATTAAAACTTTTGTAGCACTAGTCATTTTACCCATTTCAAGACGTGTTCTGGTACTAGTCAAAGTAATTGCCCAACTAGTCTGCCTCTGTAACTGTCAGTGCAGCTGAAAGAATACTGAGAGACAGACAAATTGCGCACGCGGTTATTCAAAACTGGTCCGTTGTTGGTTTGAGCCTAGCATAACTGCGCAGGCGTTCGAGTTAGAGGGGACTTCAGTTTGTATTACTAATGAGTAGTGTGGCAGATTGATGATTTTAGATGAGACCCAACTGTGAAAAGTCAGGGCTTCGACTGGATTCGAACCAGCGTGAACTGTTCGAGAAATCCTGCCGGGGCAGTCGATCCCCTGAATCATTTGGTGGATTCCATATGAGACAGTGGGACGGGTGGGTAACCGAGTCCAAATGTGAAATTTCCGAGCTCCTGGCGTGGCTTCGTAGCTCTGCTGGTAGAGCGCTTGCCGCGTAGAGGCATGGTGTTTCTGTCGCTGGTTCGAATCCAGCCGAAGCCCTGACTTTTCACAGTTGGGTCTCATCTAAAAACTTCGGTTTGTGTCTGACATCGTTCACCTATGGATTGCAAAGCCAAAAACACATGCTTGTTCTCAACCGCACGAACTGGCTTGTTACTCTCTTCCACCTTGTTGTGAACCTCACGAAATGTCTCGGACTATTTACTTGTCAGTAAAGTTTTCTTCAGCAGCTCTTCTTTTCTATGCAGCTTATCAGAGGTGCAAATGCCTCTGGTTTTATGAGGCAGAGTTTTGATCAGACCACTTTGTATGTGAGCGGCTGAAAACTGGATAACGGCTGCGTGAAAGCCGCCGTATGCTATCCGTTTGTCTACTACTGAGTATATTAAAAGCTCTCACCGACACTGTTGCGTAGTCACACCCCATACCTGTTAGAGAGCATGGAAGTCGTGTTAGTCGGACAGCATCGGCTAGTCTCGTGGGCGCAGAATAAGGTGATGTAACCAGTCTTCTCACAGTGGACTTGATTTATCCATCAAACTGTTAGAAATTCAAACTATTTTGATTAGTCCTTTAACATGTTGTCGCTATGTGCCTTCTATACGAAATTTTGTTTTCTGGTTGGTGACAATGAAAACAAGTCGAAATGTCAACATTTTTCCAACATACAGACTGGCGTATAATTGACTACGTGGTTCTTTCGTTACTGGGGGCACAAACTGTCAATGATCGTCACCTCATCCACCAAACCTACGAAAAGATGATTTCCTAATTTTGTTCCGTTTATGGTAGACTATAAATGCAGCCAAAAAAGCGATCGATGATTGCAACATGACCTCTGTTGTGGACGATGCGTGAACGACTCAAACTGACGAAGAGGTTAAAAGTTGAACTTTGGTTTACAATATCAAGTTTGTTCTTTGTTCTGTAAAAACTTAGTTGAGTCATTAATCTAAAGATTTATACAAAGCACATTATTAGAAAGAGAGCCAATAAATTCATGATTTCAAAACAGTGTGATAACTTTCGTTCGTCATCGTTTGTTTGCGATAGATACAGCACAGCTGTTTGTTCACTCAGCGAAATGTTAAATCTATCTGAGTTTTTGGCTGAATTCGAAACGTCGTCCTCGGGTTCTTCCATCAGCCCCATCAGTCCGCTGAAAATACACACAAATATCTGATCGATAAAAAGTGTGTAACGTCAAAATTTTGGAAGTGAATCTAGTTCAAGCTTAGAGCCGGGTAACCACATCACCGTATAAGCAGGTAACCAGCAGAATGTTATTAGGCGCCGCAGTAATTACAACACATTTCCGATACATGTGTACTATAAATGAGACAGCAGTGATAATGATAAGTAGTGTAGCAGACTCAATAAATTGTAAGTGACCAAGATGTGAAATTTCCCGACTTTTGCTGGATTTGAACGAGTGACAGAGGCGGCATGCCAAAACAATGCAAGCGCACTACCAGATAAGCTATGAAACCCTAGTGGGAGTCCAGGACTGCCATATTTAGGTTGTCACCTATTCAACTCACTTTGCCGTACGGGATTCACCGAACTAAAGAGGGGATTCATTATTCAAGCAATTCATGTTGGACCCAACAACGTCACTCCTGCATACTCAACTTGTATCACTGTTAAGTAGTAATACATTTCAATGGATACTCAAAATATTGCCCAGTTCAGCCTACAACAAACACCCTGTGCAACCGGGTAGCCCAAAACTTTAGGTAGCGCACTGCTGAGATTACACAACGCTTCAGAGTAATGGACCATCCCAACTGTTTTTGCCTGTGCGATCAACTTATATCAACTCTTCACCCGACTTATACCTATGATAGAAGACTAGTAGGATTAGAACAGGTGCTGGTACTGCCCACTTACTCAGCCCTTCACTCACTTCACCTCTATCCGAGTGTGCTGTCTAGGCATCCGTGTACTGAAAAAGCCTAATGTGAGGATCAGTTGCCTTGTTATTATCCCAACCTAACCAGTTATCCTAAATGATTCACCAAAATTATCACATGTCGTAATATTCAGTTGTCTAGTTAGGCTTTGGGTAACTGCGAGTAATCACCTTGTTAAATAACAGTCAAAACTAAAGGACAAATCTCAACGCTAGAACGATAAAGGACCGAAAACGACTACTGGAACAGCGTGTACGCACTATGGGTGATGTGTCGCCTGGGAGAATCGCAATATGCTACAGCCCAGTGTCTGTGGATATATGTCAGCCACGCAAATGAGTGTACCAGTTTATTATCTTATGTTTTAACATAACCTGCACAAGAATCAGTGCAGTAAACAACTTCGAAACATTTAACGGGAAGAATAATGGTTCTCTTATCTTGCTTCCTGTCACTGATGCCCAAATGATCAACTATCCATCAAATTTTGTATTATTTACTATACGATGCCTGAAGTGTTTCTGATGGACTGGATCATAATTGCACGAGCCTTCGTATAGGGGCTCTAACAACGATATTTCATGATACATCCTAGAATTAACTTTTTTAGTCTATCTGAAGACTGAATCCTTTTGTTACGTCATATGCTTTCGCTAGCCTACATAAAAAAGTTTGTGGGTTGCCTTAGATCTCTTACCGGATTGCCCTAAGGATATTTTTGAATGGTTGGTATCGATTTGTTGACATTCTCAGTATTTCCATATTTTCTATCCTGATACCTTACGTCTTTCTTCAATTTTTTGCACCGCTATTTTAAACGTGGAACTGTCTAACAATCTGCCTTGCGTCTTAACTTGAATTCGCATAAATAAGTGCACTTCAGTGTTTTCGTTCACAGTCCTGTAGACAGACTTACTGACGTCCTTCATCGCTGTCCATCACAAATCTTTCAGTTCAACCCCAGTGAATTCTTTAAATGACTGTACTACTCTTGATGTCAGTAGACGTGCTTAAAAACAGAAACAGCTTGCTTTCCGAAAATTTCTCAGTGAGCAGTTATGATTCAAGATTACGAAGCGGGGAAATATCAGCTTTGCGTAAATCTCAGGTAGTTGCAACTGAGCTAGGACCCGCTACGTAACGAACGGATAGAAACAAGTTCGATCATTAATATGTTTAGTTTGGGTAAAATTGGAACTGTAGACTAATCCAGATAGCACATGGCTGAACAAATCAATGTTCTAAGTCGCTGATTCAGTATATCGGCAGTTTACCCGATTTTCGTCTGAAGTGAGTAGGCGAGATGAGTTCTTGATTAACTCGGTTAACATGGAGAGTAGGTGGACACTTTCAGGGTACGGTGTATAATTCGTACAGTTTAACATGTCAGTGGATGAACAAACGTAATTGCACATACCATACTGTTCATAAACGGGCATGATTGAGCTGTGTACTATACTTCGGTCGTAAGTTATGAGAATGGTGGCACAGCAGTCAACACTGTTGTTTAATGAAATATAACGGGATACAAATCACATTCATCAAGATTGTATGCAATGCTGACTGGCTTTCACGAAAGCGAACGGCGACTTCGGTAATTATTTTGAAAAAGTTCCCCAGTCAATATGAATGTAAAATTTGCGATTAACTAGAAGTGTAGTTCAATTTATAAACACACAAAAGCTTTACAATCAACGCAACCAAAGTGAAACAAAGGAAAAGTCATTATTCTTGCAAACATACACAGATATCGCAGGTTCTTTTCTGATCTGTGAGGTATGGTCATTTACATATAGGATATAGTATTGCTTTTCCTAGCTGCAGGAGCAATTTAGCGCATCAGTCCATAGGTCCTTTTGTTGTCTGCTTCGCTGATTTGGGTAATTCATGCATCGGTCATAATAATAAATTCGTTTGTATCAGCGAGCCGTCTTCCACTAAATCCTGTTCACCACTGGTACAATTGAAAAACTGTGGGAGTGGGATAACTAGTAACTACTACTACAACGCAGAATGTTGTTTTT
This sequence comes from Paragonimus heterotremus, assembly GCA_013368495.1. Lineage (NCBI taxonomy): Eukaryota > Metazoa > Platyhelminthes > Trematoda > Plagiorchiida > Troglotrematidae > Paragonimus > Paragonimus heterotremus. The sequence continues at coordinate 39,377 of LUCH01003823.1, forward strand.
GTTCACTGGTTTACTTTTTGTAGACTTCTTTCAAAACTACCCAAAATTGTTCGACAACTTCTTATCAAGAGCTAAACAAGGGTTATAAAATTTAACTGGTAAATATCAAAGTAATTATGTCTGGGTTTTGAAATACCGTGGAAATATTACTTACATATGTTAGCGAAACCACCAGCCAGAAAACAGAACGTCTGAACACATAAATAAGTTAATTTCAGAGCCGTACCGGTTGGGCTGAAAGAGAACTAACAGATTCAAGCTTCGAACTATGAAAAACAGGCAGTTTGTAAAGGAATTTGACAAATGTACAACAACGGAAAGTTACCTTAGCGTTCTAATGGGCTACTTTGCGGCTGAATTTTGATGGTGAACCACCTCAATGCTCTAATCGAGGACCAGGTTAATGAATCCCCAATGCGGTGACTAAAAGTGCTGAAAACTAAGAAGATCGTATAGCTGAATTTGCAACTTTGAAGTCAGTACATACCAAATTTGATATGACTTTCTTCATAGGATTTGTTTCGCAGTCTATTAATAAATTTGGTAATCCCACTTTGAAAAGTTATATACGACACATTGTATCTTCAAGAGAGGCCAGGCAGTAGTACACGTTTATTCTAAATGAAACTTTTCGGTTGAAAAGTACCAAAACTTTGTTTAAAGACCCTTAGTTTATTATCATCATTTTTATGTCAGGGAAACAGGAGCAAATTAGAACAAGACAGTAACGACTGTTGAGGTCGGAGTGAGTTCACCATATAAGACTGATAAATATACACAGTTAGGGCAACCTGTAGATTACGCGATTTTCTACCTTGGTAATATCACACTAAGGGGCTGGTTGCGCATGACTGAACATTATGAAAGCCATTTTGAACATTAGAGAAGTTTTCTGGAAACAAGAATCTAGATGTCTCCAACAAATTCGAGGAGCAAATGCTAACGACCAGTGGTCTGATGCCATCAAAAACTGAATGTACATAGGGGTCAGTATGCCTATTTTCAGTCTGAGACTGGTGACAACTTATTATATACATGGTCTGAAACATGTTTGGCACCTTCGAGTAGAACTAAGTGAGATGAACGATCTGGTCAATTCCAGCAACCAAACCGGCATGAACCACTTATATGTGTATGCTGGAACGACGACGGCTGTTATATTACTCAGTGGTAAGGTTGAAAGCAAAAGGAAACTAGCACAACAGTCTGCCAGGAAGTTAGCTCATTTATCTGAAGTTTCGATTGGACCTGAACAGCGCGACAGCTGGGAGATTGAGGCCGTTGTTTTGAGGGTAGATGACAGAAATGAGAACATTTTCTAATGGTTGAAAGCAAAACTTTTTATGAGTCACTGGCAGCGTTATTGATCTCCTTTTCGAAAGACAACCACACTCCAAGTTCGGTTGTATAACTGGGGCTTTAAATTGGATTTTTGTCCAGATATGTGATGAAGGATACATACGTTCTGTTTTCTGCTATTCAACCTGGCTGAACGGGAGCAAACCTGAAGATGGGCCTCCCAACATTAGAAAGTGATCATTGGCGAGGAGAAAACTATGAACGGGAGAAAATGACATTTGAATGTATTAACATCTTTTCAACGGCAACGAAAGATGAAATGTAAGTCGTTTCACCTAACTACTAAATTTTCTCAAAGACTTTTTGTGAACCTTGCTAGTTTAAGGCCGCAGGTTAAGTTAAATTCGGTGTCAACGTGATCACTGAACCCTGGTATGGCCGCTTGTTCAAAGTTAGCAATAATCCATCGTTGGTTATAGTATAACCAATTCAAAAATGTGCTTACATGGTTTAGTATTCCATACAGTTACAGGTGTGTGCAATAAGGCCCAAGACGATCACCACATTAATCATACTTATAATTGCTGAGACGTCAAAATAGTAAAGTCTGTTTCGGCTACGCAAAAACGTCCCAACACTATGAAGTGAACGTGACCTAAAATATCCTGTGTCGGACAAAACCAGAAGTGGGGGGTTTAGCAATTTACTAGCTAACCGGTTGTCTGAATTGGCCTGTTTATGGAGCCTCTGATGGACTGCAGAAGTGCCGGTATTACGGGATCAACAAGCAAACGAACATTTCAAAAGTTTGAACGGGAAAACTGTACAAAAAGAGCACTATAACTCTAGTATCGAGATCAACCCTTAAGCCATAAGTGATGAGCCAGCTACCTATTGGTGAAAGTTCGCGACTTCCTGAGCAGTAGCAGATTTTTCTGCTCAGTTGGCCTAGCAGTCTGCGCCCGCTTGCGTGTTACCAGTTAACACAGTGACTGACAAAGGGTTTAGTTGATACAGGGCGGGTTGGGCAAATTTTTGCCCACCTAGTCTGCCGACTGTCAGCCTACTATGCCGGAGTTAGCTCGAAAGCACTTTATTCCCAAAGATCTAGTTCATCTAGAACAACCCGAGCAATCATTGCCCAAACACCAGACATTAGGTTTCTCACACCCATCTATCCGAAGATTTGAATGGAGGATTATTCCATTCGTAAACAAAAATGTAGATTTTTGCCTTCTCAGATCTACCAATGACCTCGAGTGGACGTGGGCATGGGTTCCCAAGTGCACATAATGACCTAAGGATGTAGATCGCAAAATGCACTTCAAATTATCAGCAGTAAATCTTCAGCGGTTGAGGTCATGCTCAGGATCACCATTGGATGTCTCAAATATATATCACCAATGATAATATTGAGACGTTACTCGTTGCATAGAAGTATGAAAACGCTGAAGTCCCAATCACAATATCACCGGATGCTTGTGGGACCACGCCGTTTAACGGAAGATATATATCTGGTGATTAGGGAGATTGAACTAGTAAGGAGAATTACGAGATACATAAATTATGTGTACAGTCCGGTTTGAATGCGCAGGAAATTTTATGGATTTCATTGTAAAGCCTTATTCAGTTAAATCACCATATTGTGTCATCACACAGTCAGAGCATTTTGTAGTCCTAGACAAAGTGGATGACTGGCTTGAGTAATGTCACAGAGTAACCGAAATACTCCCACGGTAATTTAAAATACGTAATATTGAGAATCCTCATAACGTTGATTATTCTTATCAATCTAACTAGGTTCGCTGGGTTAGCTGCCAAATCACAGATTTATACCACGTTCGTGAATTCAAGCCCTGTTCTTCCCTGAGTCACCAAAGACTGTAAAACAAGCTCAGATATTTTCTTCCATTTCTGTCTTCATTCCTGTACGTTCCCATCACTGTTCTGAATGTACTGGCGACATTCTTATCTATACTCTCAGCCTGTGATCTATCATTCTTAATTCATTATGCGTAAAGAAATTCTTGCAAGTAGTCTGTTTCCCCAGAGCTGACTGTGAGTAACGGTACGCTTCTAAATACCTAAATCCTCCCGCCTTCTTCCCCATGGTAACGAACGCAGCTCTCTCTCTCTCTATCCATCATCACTCGAACTAACACTTCCAGTGTATGCGAGGTAAGCTCAATACTGGCCTTCGGAGACATCTGCACAGTCCATATCACCTCACATAAAGGTCAAAAAGCCATCTGATACCTTCTGTCAACGTGTCAAACACTGAACGTCCAGCAACATCCCTTTGTTATTAAACCTCTATACAAGTCAGTTCTTTGTCTATGGAAGTTAGCTTTTTGTACACATGGGAGCTTTAACTGTCCAAAAGTTGAACACCTGTCATTGTTCGTAAAAATTGCAACTTATTTTCCCTTGTGAATTCCCGGCAACTATAAAACAAGTGCTTGTTATATACATATTTTGCAATCAACGAATTCTCCATCCGAAACATAGAATTCAGTTCTTTTTTCATGTGTAAAGCAATTAGAAATGTTTCAAAGTAAATGTGTCGTCGAATATGCAACAGGAGAATAATGATCAGAATCCGTAAACGTCTGTTTCTATCAACTGTTCGCCTATATGCTTCAGTTATTTTTGATTTTTTTGAAGTATCCAGAAGATTAGTCATTCCGCATAGTAGGTGCACTTGAACTGTTCTAGGGTTTGCTAGATTTAACGCAACAGTTCCATTCCAAATAGTGCATCTTGTACTGAGACATTCAACTTGCGTGCATCAAGGTGTGGTCAGAGGCTCAGGGAAACGTGAGAATTGACAAAACTAGTTTTCCAAACCAGGTCACTCCGCAAGATAATTAGGATCCAAGAAAAGTTGATTGTTCATTGGAGACGACCACCTCACATCAAATTGGCGTGGAATAACATCCGAGGACGTCTGTTTTACAACTAAGGTTTGATGCATCAGCGACGTCAGTAGTTGATTTCGAAGAGGATGGACCTCAAAGTGGTGTGACATCTTGCGTATCTCAGCAACCTACTGTACTAAATTGCATTGTCAGAGTCATTCGTATCGACTTGGTCAACAAGAAGAAAGCCGATGAACTAAAGCTTCCTGGTCCATTAGTTTTGGAATTAAAAGAAGGCTGTCGTCTTCTTTCGACGAACATGATATTAACTCTGGTAAACCGCTACTCATCTAATGCCTTGAGTTGGAGAATTTTAGTCCAAAAGTTTTGCTTGGTTACCCAAATCGTTCTACTCCTCGCTGAGTATGGGCTTCCCGGTAGTATTTCAGCTCACATACAACCATGAACCTACACAACACTAATAGTTCCCTACCACGTCGGCCATCTTGCAGCATACACCGAGTCGTCCTACCCGCTGTATGCAACAAGGTGGATAAGCGAGAATGCGAGAGTTCCGACCCTTCATATATTGCTTCGTCTAATTTAGCCATCAGGTCCGTCCCAACCCCCGTTTCTAGTAATAGTTGTGAAGATTCCACAACGTACATAACCAACCACAGTAACGTCGTCCTGGTAATTGTCATCGTTATCAACCAGTCTACGGTCACCCTCTTCCACAGCTTAGATACAGGATGCTATTTGGTCTAAGTGCCTGTAGAGTTCGCACTCTGCAGTGGATAAGTCAACGGGTTATCATAGCTCGGAACTTCACGTCTACTACATTTAGAAAACTAAAATCTGGAACATTAGTGAAAGTATCGGAATTAAGTCAGTCACACTGTCTACTGGATACTGGTTGTACACTTCGGGTGATTTCTAGGCCGTCGCTCCCAGCCATGCTGGAGCAAGTGCAGTCCTCGGGAAAACCACCGTAGGTACAGTAATAGATTGGATTATCGTAGGCTGCACACAGTGCTGTCAGCTCGACATGCTCTGATAAGACCAGTCTCAATTTCCAGTCTTCTGAAGTGTTTTTATTATATCCACCCTTGCTCCAACCGACTGCAGTAAAGCCGATAAAAGAGAAACTTTTCACTCTATACAGTGTTTCATGCTGGAGATATCATTGCTCAGGTCGACCGAGTTTTGCTTAATTTTCGGGTTTGACATGGTGTCGTATCATCCTTGTAACGGCGGGTGGTTGTTATGACCTCACACCTGGTACAGTGTGCTCTTCATTGTTTTACAGGCATTATCTTTCTCCGAGTTAACCTGGTCTCAGATAGACCACTTATCCGTTGAGTAAGGCAACTTGACTTCATTCAGAATGATCGCTTTTAATGAAACATACTTAGACTCAAATCATGTATCAGTACATTGTCCTTTTGCTTCTTCTTTCAAAGTTCAAAACTCAAACAGCTGTCTGTTAAAAACTGACGAGACCGGTTTTGAATTAGTAATACAAACCTAGCCTAGGATGTAAGCTTATCTGTGTCGATCCCGAAGCTCACAGTAGCAGATGAACCCTAACCTTAATAGCCGTTCATGCATCAGACGTTTTAATGACGGTTCGTGGACTAAAATACTGTTTTATCTCAGAGACGTTCACAGAGCAGTTGGGTGTTAGACGGAGTGATTTAGAACCAACTACCGAGACCGAGGCCACAACTGCGTTTTGATTCTGAAAAAAAGGTGGGACACCACTCTGTGCTGCGTTTGTTCAATGATAGTTCTTATCCTCAAGAAACTAGTCAAGAACTGTTTCGAAAATTATCCAGGAATCATGTTGGCCCAAGTCATTATTGGAGTTCTGGTGCCCTCGTTAATTCACTGCAGCTCGGAAGGTAAACGCTAAAAAAAGAACAGGTGGGGTTTCATCTTGCAAGATACATGCAAGATATATGGTACAAATATTCACTCTCCGTCAAGCTTACAGCAGTGTCACAGGAAACCATTAGTCAACAATTGCCATGTTTTACTATAAAGGTGCGTTGAATTCATTCAATCTTTCTACACTTTTAGAGTCGGGTGAACTCGGTGGTTTGCCGAACAAGTATGCTAATATATTGGGGATGCTTTATATCCACACTCCAGTTTAATTTATATCCTACGGTGAAAGGTACGATGATTTCAGCACGAAGGGTTATATACACTGAGGCTGTTGTTGCGTGGCGGTTTTCAGGTAGTAGAGGCAGTGCTAGATGCTACTTCGCACTCTGACAAATATTTCGATAGTAGCTGGCCACCCAAGTGTTAAGAAGTAATTCTTCACGACTACTGCATTCACACACGCTTGAGGTCAGGTAATGAAAGTATTGAGGTTATCGGAGAGATTATTTGTTTCGGTAGTTGCATTAACAATGGCAGAATTACAGAAAATGAAGAATAGCCCGTACCTCTGGTTTGTGACATCTTTGGTGACTGGAAGCTATATTTCTGAAGCTTATGAACAGCATAGATGAAGTGACTTCAGAGGTTGTGCTACTGCTCTGAAACTTAGTCGTCCTGAGATAATTGGCTATTGCTATCTGTGTTTGATCGTCCGTACCTCTTGACACGAACCAGTAAGAGAAAAGGCTAGGAAGTGAGCAGTTGATTATGAGTGCTCATTGCTTAGGTTTGTACAGACTTATATCGTTAGGCCATGTAATAATACCTTTCATCGATGCTCCGGTGGACCTGCGCAAGGTGCGAGGTAAAAGATCTGATGTAGTAGTACAGATCCGTTGTTAAGGGGTTGGCTACTAATGGGCTGGTTCATTTGCGGGGTTTTGGCCCCAGCGATTCATAGGCTTTAGGTTAGACCACGAGTAATCGGGCCTAGTGGCGTTAAAGTTTTCGTTTGGCCGAGTTAGCCGTGAGGTAAACAGAATTTACAAAATCAGACAGTGAAAGCCAGGAAAAAAATGTTTGTGTTGGTGAGGCCTAACTTGTGTTGTGGCCCGGTTAGTTTCTCTGTTATACGCACCTTGATGCAAACGTCTTGAGGCTAGACGTAGGTGTTCCAAGGAATTATGATTCGTCTCTTTTCTTTCTCTTAGGGTCAAAGGCTGCTGTTCGCTCCGTGGTTCTACATTTATTACGTATGAGTGTGGACTAAAGATCCCAATGTAAAACTTGGAATTAGGAACGTTTAGAAACCCCGGGAAACGTCCTTCAACTCAAACCTCCTTCGTAAGTTACGATAAAAGACTTCCAACGGGCTAAAACAGGCAGTTCTTATTCTCGGCACAAGAACACGAGTTTTCAGCACGCATCAGTATTAGGTAAACCGTAGTCTATCACTGGCATATGTAATGTCACACTGTAGTCTGATTCCTCCAATATAAAAAGAGGACGTGATTAGTGGTTGAGGACTTAATAACAGAACTTGCGTAACCATGATATTGCATTTTAAAGCCACACTGGATTGGTCAAATACTAGGTTGTGTATTGTGTGGAGGTTTAGAAGAGCTGTGAGTCAAGGGGTTTTCATAACAGTACTGCCATGTTTGGTGATGATGAACAGAATCGGAACCCCGGTCCAAATGTACAAACAGCCTGACCACTCAAACTGCTGTACCCGGTTTCTCGTTGTTGATGTTAGCGGCTGTCTACTACGAACTGAACTACGCTTATTGTAAGCTTGGCAAGTTGTGGGCACGTTTCTCGCCCAGTGTGTTTTCTCCACCTTTTTCTCCTGCTTATTTTTAGTTTAGTTTCGTTTTTAAATGATTTAACGCAGTTTCACTGCAGAATTTCCTATGAATCTCATGAGGGATAACACAGAACACTCCTTACTGGGCAAAATGTTTTGATGGGATGACTACCAGGGCCTTTACAGTCGTCATATACTATGGGTTTGCTTCTGGCTGATATCATCCTACTACTGCAGAAACCCGTTCATCCCTGAGTAACCAAGCTGATCGCTTTGAACGAATGAAAACTGGCCTGTTTATTATGTTGTGTTTTTGGGGACTAACCAAAGGGTGCGCAACCACTGTTAACAACTTTCTAGACGAAGATAATTTCTAAGAGGCTACGACGCAAGTGTGCGATCAAAAAGATTTTTACGTTCCCCAAAAACAAGTTACAGCTGCTAACAAGCTAACGTGTACAGAAACTGTGAATTTCATTGACTCCAAACAGTAAAACACCTCTCAATTTTATAAACTTATCAAGAACACACATCACTACAACTACGCAATTCCGTTTGAAACGGTCAAAATAAGAATGACTTTAATTTTTCATATCCATGAAGTTTGATTGCCATCGTTAGACGTCCTTACTTGCAAAATTAAGCACTTGACAAAGGAATGATATCAATATGGTCTGTGTAACCGCGTGGTTCATGAGGTAGAATTTCTTATACTTAATTATTTGGTAGCGTTTGTCTCGTCCATTTACGAGGGGGACTCAAAAAGTAATGCCATTTTATTTCGGACAGGTATAATTACCAACACAGGAACA
>LUCH01003824.1:11062-24982 GCA_013368495.1 Paragonimus heterotremus
ACCAAACTGATGCCTCTGTGGTTGTCACATAGAATTCGGGATCCTTTCTTGAAAACGGGAATGACTGTTGATAGGCACCAATCACGAATTACTCCCTCCGTCTCTCAAATCGTCTGGAGGAGTTTCGTCAGTTCTGATTTTAACCTGTCCCCACCATCCTTAGGAGGAGGAGATCTAGTCCAGGGGCTACATCCCGCTTCAATAACTTTAGCTCTAGGACCACTTCTGCTTCCGACGGAGGGCCGTCTGGAATGCAATAACTGTCCATCCGGGTCCCGTCGACTATATTGTCTAGTTGAGGCTAGCTGAACTGTTCTTCAAAATGTTCAGCCCACCTATCAAGTCGGCGCGATTGACTGGTGATAAGTGAACCATCTTTTTCACACATAGTTTCAATTACGCCGATTCGACGGCCAGTACAACGGCGGATCATGGAGAAAAGCTTTCTGCTATTCCCAAATAAAAAGTCTCTTTCGATTGTTCGACCGAGTAGTGCTCACGGTCTTTGCGCAAGCTTTTAGTCAGCTTGCGTTTAAGTTCTCGACGTTCGTCATATTAAGAACCAGGTGGCATCTAGCGATGTTTGTTCATGAGGTTTATTGACGTGACGAGAACCCAGTCCTGTCGCAGCTGAACAGCTTCATCGGAACATGTTTGTCCATAGCATGCTTTCATAGCTTCGGCGATTTGTGCCCAGTGTTCATTAGGATCCTTCATCTCGTTGGGAAGCACACGGTGGTCTCTGTGTAACAGTGTTTCTTGCTGTGTTGAAATGCGGTGTTAGAAATATAGAGACTGTGGGATGCGCACGGCTGCAACAATCTTTAGCTATTGTCGGTGCGTTGTGCCCAAACACCAAACGCGCCTCCCAGCCGCTTCTCATCCGGAGAAAGAGGGCCAAGCTGGGCATTCAAATCGCCCGCTAGTATGATGATATCTGAGTGTCTAGCTTACCTCAGAAGGTCAACAGGAGGGTTATAGCATCCGAACTACTGTCCGTTGAAGCGTACGGCTATATAATTCATACACGATGCCTTTCTGATTTACGTCGACAGACTTTAACCGACGTATTCAGTCTGACAGCTCACAAACGACTGTCCACTGGGTCCCTAGAGACTCACAGAGTCAATGGCTGAAGACATTGGGTGGGATGGCGGCTGTTGGTTTTTTCGATTTGTTTGTGAAGTGAGGCATTAAATATTTCAGGCAGTGAAAGCTGTAGGAAGTTGTCTTGCTTATGATGCCTCACTTTTACCTACAGCTTGGTTGTGCTTGTAACGTGTCATCTTGAGGTTGAATTTTCGTATAGTCTTGGATTTTCTGTAATAAGGTCTCCCCTCGTCGCCTTTCTCTTTCTCCCTTCCTATATAGTGTTTGGTTTTCCTCCCTTCATGGTTGTGTGGCAATTAAACATTAGTGAGAACCACTGATGTATTGCTATGATGATGTTGTCATGTCTATCGGCCTGCCCCGCTTGACTCCGTCGGTTGTCAAGACGCACGGGCCTCAGTCTCCCATTGTGAATTTCATCCGTCGGTACTTTGACAGTAAACCTGCCGCATAAGTATAGGTCTAAATTTTACTAAACATTACTACGAACAGAACTGTTCAAACTATCGTCCTGTTGCACCAGCAGCAGCTGGTATGACCACCGCTTCGGCTATCTTTGTTATCAATAATTTGAATGTCACTCTGACTTAAACAGTTATTAATTTTCACACAGCGTTTTCGCCAGAACTGAGGCCAGCTGCATGTTCTTAACATGGATCACGCACCGCAGAAACGTATTTACTAAAGCAATGAAAAACTGTACGCGGGGCTGACAGCAGCTTTTAGCCATGTTCCTGCCTGTATTGTTTAGACTCACAACCATAATTTTCACATACATTACAAACTCTCTAACTGATCTATTCTGCAACACGAATGCAGTAGTCAAACTACCGCATTGTGCCAGTCTGGAGGGCTTTTTATTGAAACTTTCTACCCACCACGTCAGACTGGTCCGGCGACGTCTGTCTCTGTACATCCCTTCCTTTAATTTTTTTCACCTTTCACCGGTGTACCAACCACATCTAAAGCATACCTGCGCTATCAGTCAGGCTTAACTGTTCCTAAAAGCTGAACAAGAATCAGATCTCACTGGACCGGAAGTGTGGTGCCTTATAGTTTTTACCCATGCTGTCTGGACAAACACGATGACGCCCAGCCGCTCCGACCAGACTTATTCATAAAGCCATAAACAGTCAACATAATCAGTGGTTCACGCTGCTTAACTGCCGAGAACGCATGCAGAAAAGAGCAAGCCCTAGCTACGAAAAACAAGGAGGCCTAACTACTAAGGTCAGCTGTTCAAATTCAACACCGGGGTATTTGCAATTTACAAACGAACGGCTTGTGAGCCAGCGTTAGTAGTCACTAGCATGACCTCATGGATTTTATCGCCGTGCCTCGTTGATTGCACTTACTCCTGATAACCTGGCCTCTTAATGGGGACATTCACGCCACCGGGTGCGAACAGATCGCCATTTCACTTACAGTTCCCGCCATCGATTGAGTCGCGACGATCTATCCCGTAGGTCGAACCTCATTCACTGAGATGTTCCGGAATAGCAGATAAAGCCAGACCCTTGGAGATACGGGCTTCTACTGTATTCCCTATACTTACGACCCAGCTGACGCAATTTCCCTGCAATGAATCGGCCAGCAACTTACGTAACTTCACCACACATTAAAGCTACGTAATCACATCACCCGCGGGAACACTGAGGCTGCAGTGTATGCTGGAAATATTTGACGGTACGGAAAATAGCGTGCGCGGTTGCTCGAAAAAAGTCGAACAGCACTTTGTCAGCCTTTCACCAGGTGGCAAATCTGCCGTGGCACATTGAGCGCTGCAGAATCGACTAAAAATGGCGAGGGTGGTCAGGCTCGACGCACACCGCTTATGGTGCTGAAGCTGTCAGACAGTTCACTGTAGACCCTAAACTTGGCTGAAGTGTGAGAGTATAACGTTGACTACATGTCCACATACTTACTCGACTTTAACAGTGTAGACCGATCTGCTGACTTGAACGCACCTTTATGGTCGGAAAAAATAACTGCTGGCCGACGACAAGTATGACGCTACTCCAGAATCTGGCGGAGTTTTTCATTAAAACATCTTAGCCCACGACAAAACCCTACCTGTCTTGACCCAGTGTTTGCTCCCTCAGACGCGGCGAGTCAGCGAAGCATACTTGGGAGCAAAACATTACTGGGGCCAGAGCAACGCTTCGTGGTTATCGTAAGAACTTCTACCCACCTTATTCAAATGACCTCGGCGCAGGCTGAGATTTTCTGCCGGTCGCGCAAGTTGAGACAACTGAGCCAATGTTCCCACTAATGCCTTTGAGAGACATGCCGGCGCGAAGTCATCGGACATATTGCGCTCGAAAGTCGGAATGCAATGACAGACCTCGGGTTTGGTAGTTGGTTCTAGTTATACCGTCCATGACACTACACTGCAAGTTTGTGGCGGCCATATTGTTGAACGCCAGTTAAACTGTCTTTCAAAATACTGTCCAACGACCCAACTTTCACGACCTATTATGGACGCTAGCCGTCCGCCTCGCTGACAGACGGACGCCTGAAGTTAGTAGCGTGGATAAGTCTGTGGTTCCTAAAGCAAAAATGGTTCACATCTAATCAACTCGAACAAATTTTCGAATGTTCCATTCCGCACTTTCCTACGACTTAACGCGATCAAGATAATTATGAACGCAAACACCATAGAGCGGAAAAGTGATCCGGGATCATCGTACAATGATGGCGATGAATAAACGGCTGTTTATTGAGGTCGAACGTATTTCACTTGATGCCTGGATGCAATTGGCGTCACGTTATCAATAATAATGTGTCTTTCGAAATTCCATTTTCAGCTCTGCTTCCATCCAATCGTTCGGCTAGGATGCGCGACATACTACTATCTTCCAAAGCAGCTGCGCAGCATACCGCTTTATGTTGGTAAAATCAGTTTGCCTTTCCGATGGATTACCGCCTTGTACAGAACAGTTTTTCCGAACAAAAAAGACTAAAACTGCACAAAAACTTTCACCGTTGCTTTTCACTCTCTACAACCATCGTTCTGAGTAGTTCCTGGTTGTTATTGTAAAACCCCACTAAATGCTTGTACATAAATGGATTTGGAAACCAATTTTCCATCATCATTGAACTTCATTTTCATTTCAAATTTGGATCGCAATACCAGCGTGAATTTTCCTCTATACGCTCATTTCCCTTCTTTCCATTATCTTCAATGCTTCCGTCTAGATGCAAACAGTCTGACAATATACAGCTTTCATGTTATCTCGTTTGTCATACAGCCATCATGATTTCAAGGTCTTAACAAAACGTCTGCACAAACTGGCATCTAAGTTCCCACTACCTGAAATAGGGCCCCTGGTAAGTCGTATTTCTAGTCACAAGAGTGATCCCAACGTGTTTTTCAAGAAAGGTCATCCCTTCATAACCGCTATACGAAGCATGCTGCCGCTTCAATAGATCTTGTTCTACCAGTAATCCGGTGTTAGAAGTAAGCTCCGTCAGCCGTACACCTGTTTGTACTCAATCTAGGACATAGGTACTCATGATTGATTCTACTCTAAATCGCGAACACTACGTTACATAAACGGAAAAAGAGTAGTCGTCAAATCAGCCGGCCGTTAGTTACATATTTGCCAGACACGAACTGTACCGCAAATTACGATGAGGCATAACTGGGGACATCGTGATTTCATTTCCAGCGTATAACGTGAAAAGTGTGTAATAAGTAACCACATTATTTTTTTTATAAAAAAAAAACATTGTCCGCACGTTACATTTTGCGCTCACGAAAAAAACGAAAGGAACGAGAAAAAACAGCCATTACTAATTACAAATGACCAGAAAGATGATTCCTTTAAATTCCGCTCAGCGTTTGCCGTGTCTACGGGTTACTGTTTGAGCGTTACGTTCTGGAAGGAAGAAAGAAAACATCAGCGAGTTTGAAACTCAAAACGATCACGTCACCGTTCAATTTTTAATAAAAGCCACATCGGGCTAATGACTGATGCACTGAGCTTTGTGCTAGATTTAACACAGAATAAGTGGAACACTGTCACATCGACGTTCGATTGAACCACGGGGTTCGTGAGGATGTACACAATGAAACGGGCGAGCTAGGCTCCAATTCGACCAAATATCTCGAAGTCCAAGCGACTGCGTACGGCCCACGAGTTACGATACGGCGAAGCAAGACGACGAGAAAGACAAACCAACTCAATTACACATGCACTGGTCTAAACTACCGACCAATGGAAGTCATTTTATTCATATAGCTGTTATCTCAAGCGCCACATGAGATATGATTAGACGTCAAATCGAAACAACACAACACGTTAAATGTGGCTTCGGATTCGTGCTTCTGAAGCTACGGTTGTTTTACAGTACGGGTCCGCTGTAAAATCAGAATAAGGCCAGTGAACCTGCGAGCGTGCTAAACAGTGTGGTGACGCCAAATTATGAAAAATAAGAAAAGCGAGAGGAATGGAAAATTGAAGTTAATTAATAAGAAAATAGGTCTGGATTTCATCTACATAGAATAATTTAAGCGAAACAGACGTTACATTTCGCTCATTTTACGGAGCATGTCACAGTGATAACACGTGGATCCTGAGGATCTAGTGTTTTGTAAGGTTGCGCATGATAGTTCCATATTTCTAAAAGTTACAAAAGATGGTCTGAAAAATCCAAACTTGCTTTTGGCATCCGTTTGGGAGAACAAAGAAGCCTGTTTTTAGTGCGTGACCCCCACCTCGGACGCGTAAGTTAACAATGAGAAAGGAATTGACCGGAGTCTCAGGCGGACATCAGAAGTAGCCATTTGCACCGTCGTGGACGATTATGTATATAAACCTTCTTCGGAATCTCATAGCTACGACATGCATGTGTGCCGTGCATGTTCATAAAACGTTCTGAGCTATGAGGACGTACACATAGTGGTCAAGACCACTTATGTCGCGAAACATCCTATACAGCATTCCAATTTATTTGTATTAATTCAGAGTTAGAATGCCAAAAGGGGTTGCAGTTCAAGACCCCTGAATGGTAATAACGAAACTTTTTTGATGAGGTTAAGGGAGAAGACCAAAATAATTCCGAAACTTCCCTTTAAGTATGTGGGAGCAAAACTCCGTAGGCTAACCAGCTTGTAGCAGTAGTTAAAAAAAAATGACCATACGGCAGATAAACAATTTGAAAAATTGAAAGAATTACCCGGTTTAGTTGACTTTCTGTTGTCAATCAGGGCTAGATATTCATTTTCAACCGTTCTGTCACCACTGGCGAGGTCGCCCTTTGACGTTTGCGGAGATACACGTAGGTGGGCAGCCTTCGAACTGCACCAGTGCCAAATTCCAAGCAGTACGACAATGCACAGCGCGACAACCAAAACACCGAGAAATAGCAACTCTGTGTCCACACCTTCCTCAACTTCGTATAGCTGTGGGTCGGAAGTAATGGTTATCAGAGGTCAATTGAGTTTTGCACCATAACTAATACATCAAAGGGGCAGTAAAAAAAAAACGCGATGAATGCTCAAATACACTGCGAGATGTGAGAGGATTCATTCGCAAGTTGCTCCATTGTTTATCCCCAACTCGACAGAAACCTTGGAACAGCGAAACGTTACCAGCAACTTTACTAACTGCATTATGGTTTATGAAGGCGAGAAGCGTCTACCAGCCTGAGTCGTACTGTTTCCGCACGCAGCCTTAAGGTGCTCGTGACATTTGTGCTGAGCTGCGGATTCCGCCGTCTGAGGTAAACGGTACAAACAATTCGCGAAAAAGTTATCCAACTTTGGTATTCACTGTTCATACAGTAGAATGTGTAATCGAATTTCACCAGGTACATGTACGCGAGGTTCTTGTTAAATTTGTAATCCATCATGTTTTACACAAAAATCTGGATTGTCTTATCAGTGGTGATGTGGAACCTCACTTTGGGGACAAAAATCGTAGGTTTGGAGCACGTCGCTTTGCTTGGTGACAATTCATAGATAGTACAATACGCGTGCGACTGTCTTGTGTTACAACGACGCGTATGCGCCTTGCATTGTCTCAGTGCAGTGCAATTCTCTAAAAGTGACCAAGGGTCTGATTTTGTGCACGCTTTCGGTGACGACACTATATGGTTGGAAGATCTGCTTCCTTAAAGGTACATCTTAGCTTGAGATGCTGGGTAAAATTACAACACGCACGCACTGAGACTTTTACCAGAACTAGACAACTCTGGCGCATGTGTGGCATTCGATTTCGTTAATAGGTAGGGTGTACAGAACACATGGAAATATCAGTGACACTTCACTTTCATGCTATAGCACAGGTCGATGAAGTGTCCGATAGTTTCAACATCAAGGATCGCTTACGCTACGATTGTCTACTTTCACAACCTAAAATTATAGAGGACTGTTTGCGGTACTGAAAATGCCCGTATGGCCTTCCTACGTTGTGAAAGACTGATTGACCTTGATTATGTTGAAGACAAGCTGCTGCTGTTTGACGATTTCTAAACTGCACCGACAGTGCCAGAGGCTGTTTCGCGCCCTGATAAATACACACTGTAGCCCCAAAATGCTTCTGTAAGATTGTTATGTTGTATGGTAAATTTATGACGGTTGTTGACCGACTGGCGTGCTTGTGGAGTGGCATCTGAAGCTTCAAGATCGCGTGTAGGGGGCGACTGTGAGGACTACGACATTTTACGGCCACGGAAAGTAAAAGACGTGAACCATCTTCAGATATTCGGTCATCGACATCTACGTCTGATCGTTCACATCGAGTGACACTGACCGAAAAGCAATGCGGTTTCTAGGACGCAGGTACTTAGTAGTGATTGACATGCGAATTATCCTGTCCACCGAGACAAGCCTCGATCGTTGGACCATGTAATAAGGATGCCAGCTAGTTGTTCCTCACATCAAACATCTTTTGCAGATGCTGTGGTCAACCGACGTGAGTTGTGAAGTAAACAGATGATGACCTTGTGCATAGAAATGAACTCGTTCAACAAGAATTGGTCACTGTAGTTCGGGTTCATTTTCTTGGCTTTGATCCTTGCGACCCATATAGTCGGCGGTTGAAGACTTAAGGTAAGATCGCCACTAATCCGACACAGTGGCGTGAACGCTTTCGTTATTTCGCCGAGTTGTCTGAAGTATGTGCATCTAGTGATGCGGGAGAGTAAAAACGGCAGAGAAACTGTCCTACTGAGGGTGCCTAACTTTCACTTATCGTTTGGTTGTTTGTTCACAAGGTCTAGAGGCCTTGATGCTGGGTATTAGAACACATGAATTTTGATCGCAAAGTTCCCTCCTCTTCTGTTCCTGACTAGTGCTCGCTTTCCATAGGCGTGTATTGCAGTAAAGCATAACCGAAAACTACTGATGCGTTGTCACCTTTGATGGTGATGTACAATGCTCTAATGGTTGCGGAACTTGGCAGCGTTGCATCACAGAGGCTCGCAAATAAAAGGTTTTTGGCATTTTCTACTGCTAGGGTTTGTCTGTGTGATCGCACCAGCATGCGAGTAGTCAGCATAGCAATGTGTAGAGGACAGATGGCTTTTCTTCACGCGAAGTAGTTTTAATTCAAGAGTTAAGGTGGCTTTAACAAATCTGCGCTCTATGGACGTAGGTGACAAAAAGAGCACGCCGGACAGCCCTTAACATGTCGCAGGAATAGGAAGAAACTAGCATCAAGTTTGGTCTCAGCTTCTTAGCCAAAAGATGTTGACCGTTATAGTTCAAAAACTCCAGTCCTAAATCATAATCGATGGGATATGTTGCTAAGTTAGTTGCCGCGGGCGTCCTTAAATGTTATTATCCAGACTTTTCCAAATAAAAAATTGCAAGAACTTTAATAAGAACGAGGAAGTGTTCCGTTACCATTATGCCTATCGCCTTATGTTTTATCTGCAGTTCATATCAAGTTCGTTTTCCCAACTGTATTAGTTTTATGTTACTGAATTGACACTCGGTCCTTTTCCGTGTTTACACAATAACAAAGACATTTGAACATCACGATTCGTCAAAGGCGAACAAGATAGTGGAACCGCGTTCGAAATTGCTAACAACGAGTAACTCACGTTAACTGTTTGGTTAAACAATGAATGCGCATAATAGACTCCATTCTCATCATGATAATAGGCCGTAACAGACAAATCAAAAGGTCTTCCAGCAAGTTCCAGTGCAGGTTTGAAACTATAGGACACAGAACCCTTAAAAAAAAGTAATGGAGAGAAGGGGTCATACTTCTTGACCAGGTTCCAAAGTATTCTGGAGTCTTATCTTCGTGAAGTTTTGAATGTAATAATCATAATAGCCAGGATAGTGTAACGAACCCTCAACCAAATCTAGCGAAAAACGCGGCAAACTGGTTCCATCATTCGTATTGATCAAAGAAGCCACAATAGAGGCCCGTTTGCCGGCTGGCAAACTAATGTCGCGTTTCTCCGTATAAAGTCCATAAGGAGGGCTGACAAGAGCAACGACAGCCTGGATATCAGGAGATCCTTTGAATGCGCTTTCACCAGACGCATCAGTAACAGGAGCAACCGGTTCGGGTTCAACGTCGTCGGTAACTGTAGCCTCCTGTGCCACTAAATGAGGAACTGAAATGGAAAGAGGTATGATCATATCCGCTTGAACATTACCTAGTGCAACTCTGAAAGCTGAAGCGATCAACACGTTTCAAGAACATATCGGGATCTGGAGAATACACTGCACACTTCTGACAAACAATACTATAACATGATAACAGTTTCGTGTTCTTTTGGGTCGTCGTATGCGGATATTAAGATATACTTTCTGAAGCATTCTACACGGAATATAAACAGGAAATTTAAGATAAGGGATCAGTCATATGCAAAGTACAAAACCAGACCGGCACACACCGTTTTCATTACACGAAGTATCAGTCATGTAGCAGATATATACCGAGAACCAGATGGATGAGAAAATTACTACAGAAGTTGTCCTTACAGAAGGCACAATACAGATAACGAAGCTTTATAAATACGGCATATAAGCACATTTCTTGCGCACAAAAATACACACAGACCACATGCAGCCTCAACTGGAGAAATAACACTGTTCACCAGTTTGTGTTTCTTTAATTTTCTTCATCAACCAAGCCTCATGATCAGCGTCTAGGCTACGTCTCAGTTTCCTACAGATATATCTCCAAAACTTGTTATATGAACTGCCAAAAGGAATGTTCCGTCTGGCTTCTAACAACTCCTGGAATTTCTCCTAGATCCAATGTTTGTTAAACCCACGAATCCCCGTGCCGCATGCTACAGTATCTGTTTCATAAACTGCCTGCGAGATCTCGGTCCAGCAGGTGTTAGGATCTTCGGAGTGCGAACTACTAATGCAGCTTTCTAAGCTGGTTTAGTATGAAGGCTTTAGCGGCGGTATAGTCAGTTTCTCAACAGCCAGTCGTTGCTCGGCAAAAGTAATGACGAAACGACAACGTATCAACGCGTGATCTGAGTCGAACTATGTGCTCCAACAAAAACAACAGTCCTGAGTTGAACCTCGACACCTATAACTAACAGTTATATGGCTTATCTGAGACCAGGTCTGATTCGCACCAACTATAGCAATGACGTGCATAATGCCTAAAACTAGTGCTGGCTGAAAAGAACCCATGCACAGCTGCAATAGTCGCTCGCCGTTATCCGAGTGGTGTAATGCCATCCCAAACCTTCCACCTAAACGAGACTCGGCCTCACCAAGGTGGCCGACCTGGGCGTCCATATCTCCGGCCAGAACGACTATATCACAGCCATGTGCCAACCGAAGGAGAGCGGCCAGATCTGAATAAAAGGCGTTCTTGACGCCGACGTGAATACAGTCAGTTGGAGAATAGATAGACATAAGGGAACGATTTCTGAAAGTTTTGCGTCTAGAGCTGACCTCAGAAGAATTTGCCAAGCGGACAGCACAGTCTACTCTTAACAGGAATCCAATCTACCAATACGACTGTGTTCGTCGTGCTGAAGACTAACTTCTCCAGCCTGACCAGTAGAGATAGCCGTGGGATCACCCGAAGTGTATAGTCATTATCGGGTAGACAGTGCGGGTGTTAGCAGTCCGAAACATTGACTACTGTCTTGGGTTCCATTTAGTGAAATGCTGAAGACACCGACGTTCAACGAGTCTAACGTTCATGCGAGAATGGCCTGTTGACCTATCCGTTTTAGAGTGCGAACGTTAGAAGCACCTATATTAATTCACATTTTAGATCTGGGCAAAGAACGAGGGAGACCTGAGTCGGGATGGTAAGAGATGGGACTTCTTGACACAGTTACTATGATTAGCTACGCGATTCAGCAGGCAGAGACTGCGCTCTGGTTACGTCGGCCTTCGGTCGCCAACTTAGACAATTCCGGAATAAGCGTTGTTCACACACACACACACACACACCTGGCACATACTAACCGACGGGGTCAACAAGAATAAACCTTGAAGCAGTGTGAAAGATTGCACAAGTCGATGATCTGTTAGGATCAGCTTGGTAACGTGATCATCGCACCGACAGTCACTCATGCTGAGCAGGTCAATAAGTAGACATTTGACGAACGACTATCCACAAGGTTGAGCCATAAAAAGTGCCAATTTCAGTCAAACACTCTTAAATAGCTGCCTTGCGATAAAAGCTTTTCAGTCAAGGATGCAGAGCTTTAATCGCCCTAGGTCTGAGCATCCTGATAGTATCTCGATTCACATACAAGCGGGGAAATGACCTAAATTCTATTGCGGCGAAGCTGTTTGTAGCCACTGCACTTCGAAAACTAACCAAAACGCAAGAATGTACCTTACTAACACCAGGCCGGGTTTCGCCAGTACGGTGGCTGAACTGATCCGAATGTGGTATGATCTGTGTCTATACAATGTGACAGTGCTAAATTCAGGTTACGTGCCGTAACGCATGTATTACTTGACCGTTTCAGGCCTCCCGGCTCTGTTGTGAAATGAATAAAGTCCTCTTTGTGGCAACTTGGTTTTCTTCTTGCGCTCATCGTACGAAATGATTGTACTGAATCATAGACATAACACCCATTATCATAACCCATATAGAGTTCTTGATTCAGATGACACATCCGCATCCCAGAAGTGTGCCCAGGAGGTATGTCGACATTATTAGAGCACTTTACCGTGAGTCGTCCGGTTGGACTAGGGTTTGGCAGCGTATTGTCGACCTTCAGCACTGCTGGTTGTTCAGCTCACCATTTTCAATTTAACTTTGCAGTGAACGAGGTCCTAGAATGCGCCTTGACAGACACCGAATATGATGGTGAGGACCTGCCTCCAGACACGCAGAGTATGCAGAAATTGTCCTAATTTGGGCGAGTCAGCGGGCACCTCAAAACACTTTATACAGATGAGAGGCTTCAGTTTGTCGGCTTGGTGTAGTCAATGTACCTTTCAAATGAAGGGTGCTATTATGTACCGTACCCTGTCAAATACTTCGGAATGCACTTTACAGCCTCAAGGAGCAAAACGTTTTTATAAAACTTACTACTACGTGGATCTAATGTTGAAGAGTAAAGTCAGGGTGGTTACTGACCGTTTTGTGTGCTTGAAAAGTGGCACCGGAAGTAAAAGTGGAGAAGCTCATACCCCTAAGGCTAGGGCAATATTCGTAAATCCGAGACAACTCTGGCAGCATATCAACTCCTCGGGTAATGTACATAAGGTGACTGAGGAGGATTGTGTTACTGACCGCTCAGACGTGGGCCGTCCATAGGTATTTGACTGTCGACATTCGCGTTTGATGGCTCGCACTGAGTGGCACCGACCGGCGGGCAACCATAATACCAGGGAGCAGATATGAGATAACCAGTGTCAAGTAAATTTCCTTGTCAACTCATTAAGTATGCACAGACTTAGATGATTAGGCTATGCACTAAGGATGCCGGTGTAGTGTCGGAGAGCACAGCATTTCGCACAAATGTCCTGACCAAGTGTCCTAAGCCCCGACTGATTGTGTAAGATTCACGAATTACGATACGGCAAGACAAGATAACAGAGAAGACAAAAACGACCGTTTACCAATAGCGCATGAATCTACGCGAACCTTCGATTTGGTAAGGCCAGCGAAAATGCAGCCATATGCATATAAAATTGTGACCTTTAGTGCCACGTGAAGGCAGGAACAACAATCCAAACAAACACGATGTCCGTCCGAATGCCATAAGATACATTTAATCTGACTTCAAATTCCTGTTATCAGGGCTAAGTTTATCATACCCCTAACAATGATCAGCCGGTGTAGAGAAATGAAGTTGACCAAGAGATTCGCCGCTGTAAGTTGGATTCGTCTCTAGAGCTGGGACCCTAGCGATTCACTTAGGTGCTATCATCAGCAACACCGCAATATATCAGCGGTTCCAGCTGAGGATTAACTACCATATAACCATACGACGGTAGTCAAGCAAATGAGAGAAGGCTTGCCGTCTAGAGTCGGGTCTGACGAAGTTCCTTAAAAGACTGTGTTGGGAAAAGGCACATTTTCCCAAAAATTAGCCCTATATGCATGGAAAATGGATTTCTTCATTTTCTGAAATTTTGAACGCCCCCCAGAATTCTCGAACATCCGAGAAGTTGCGCCCGCTCCTGATTGGTCCATTCGGTGATCTAGGTCCAAGGCTACCACAAACCTATAAATACAGTTGCTGTGAGACGCCATTTCGCCTTCGGGCTGAGCAGCAAATAAACTTCGTTTGAAGGTCGTCTTTTTCCTTACTTGTTGGGGGGATTCTAAGTTGCGAGATTTGCGTTCCGCTTTTTGAGCTCTGATTTTCGTACCGCTTTACAATATCGTTGCGTTCGTTCGT
>LUCH01003824.1:57270-70143 GCA_013368495.1 Paragonimus heterotremus
TATATATATATATATATATATATATATATATAATGTGGTTTGCAAGTCAGTGTGCGTAACCTGGTTGCTCTAAGTGTAGTCGTATATGAAGGAGATAAGGTTGGTTGTTTCTACAGCAGAAATGTTTGGAGTAGATAGCTGTTGACAATCCTCGACAGCGTGCGTGTTCTGATTTGTTTGTCTGCGTTATTCGTGGACACATGGCACGGTATATCTCAAAAACTCGTCGATTTAATAGTGATTATTTTTTAACGACTCTGAGTACTCACCAGCTCAACGTAGTTGGAGATGTTATTGCTGCTGTTGTTAACTGTGAAGTAGGGACTCTGTAGTATATACAACGTCGCCAAATGTTCATCTATTTCCGGCGATCATCACACGTAACCTAACGCCGTACATCGTATTTTTTACTCTGTCCCATCCACTGCCACCTGGTACATCCAAATGTCCAAAGGCGTGGGGAAATCATGTCTCCTGCTTCAATTCACCGACAAGCGGTTTCAGCCCGTCCACGACCTTACAATCGGTGTGGAGTTCGGGGCTCGGATGATCAACATTGGTGGGAAACAAATTAAATTACAGATTTGGGATACGGTAATTTGCTGTACCTTTCTGGTTGCCCTATCTCATTTAATTCCCCCAACTAGGCTGGTCAAGAATCTTTCCGATCTATCACCCGATCTTATTATCGTGGCGCTGCGGGTGCTCTTCTTGTCTACGATATCACACGGTACGTTTTTGTTCGTAAATCTGATAATTTACTCGTTCCCGTCCAGGCGCGAAACCTTCACCCACTTAGCTTCCTGGCTGGAAGATGCTCGACAGCATTCGAGTTCTAATATGGTTATCATGCTGATTGGAAACAAGAGTGATCTGGAAAGTCGTCGAGATGTGCAGAAAGAAGAGGGAGAGGCGTTTGCTCGTGAACACGGGTTAATCTTCATGGAAACTTCGGCGAAAACAGCCGCGAATGTTGAGGAAGCTTTCATCGATACGGCTAAATGTATTCACGATAAAATTCAAGAGGGCGTGCTAGATGTGAACAACGATGTGAGTTGTCAGATTTTGTTTCCATATCGAGCAAAGTTGATGCTGCGAGAATTTTGGGTTTTTCAAACCCTGTTAATTGATTTTTTGCCTTCTATTTCTCAGTGGTCTTGCTAGGGACCAGCAGTAATTCATATGATGCCTTGCGCAGTAGTATTCTGTCCGCATTTTGCCTGTCGCTTTTATTATATTAACACAACCAACATATAATTCAGAAATTCAGTAACTGTGCCTAATTTGTTCCGACCGTGCTTTTACTGGTCATTTTACTGATGAAATTGAGGAAACATGGTGTAGCTGCTGGATCCTTCACTGGCTGCATTGATGATTCGGTGGTCGTGTTCAAAGTCTCCAGGTTCACTCACAACGTTAGTGAGTAGACAACAATAGTAACACGTACGGCTCAATCGAAGTGATTGTAGAGCGTGGTGACGATGCGACATCCACTAGCTGGCGAATTTCGTTGGTCGTAAGCAAGTAATCGATGGGAAGGCGACAAGAAAATGAATGACAGAAACACCAATGTACACATGAGAAGCGAAGAATGTTTCGCTATTCAGTGCAACAGAGTTATTCATAAGCAGCTGGATCCCAGCAATAACCGAAATATTTTCAGCGGTAAGGAACATAATAGCAACATTATGCCCGCACACTATAAGCTTTGTATGTTAATTTCGCAGAATTTGTCATTCTGATGCTAAAGTGATTAAGCAAGATATCGTACAGATTATTATTGGTAGTTTTCAGGTCTATCGACAGAACTAATGGGCAAATCTTCCCTATTGATGTTTGCTGCTTTTCATCACTGATTTGCGACTCCCCCTCTGCAACAAATTTTGAAGGCTATACTTTGTTGGTTGCAGAATACTTGCAATGCGTCTGAACTTTGATGTCGAAATGAGTTCATTGACATTACGAGGAATGTTTGGCTGAACGAACGTTTCTTTCGTGTCCTCTCGATACCTGGTGAACACTATCATCAGTTTAAAAGTGTTCAATGTGAGCCTGATCATGCTGTGTGCTTTCTTGTTAATTGACCGGCATTTTAGTACATATGGTGTGTACATTATGAATCTGTCTTTTAGTTAAACATGCCATTTTGTTGACTACAAGTCAACGCAGTGATGGCTGTTGACATCTTCGGTTACGCTTATTGTGAACACAGGTAGGCATCTATATCGGGTGTTCGTCATGTTGCGTAACGCTCACTGTAAATATGCAGTCTCTGCAGTCCTGATCAGGTTAACGGTTGCCATTGCTCTTCAAGTTGCGCTCAAGGTTCAGATGTTCTTTTTATAGATTCTGTTCTGATAGGCTCCTGGACGTGGTGTATGTGGAAGGTGTTGTGTTGTATCTCCGTACGTATTGAGTAATTACTATGATCAACCTAATCTGCCTGGAATGGGCTTCGCATACGCAAAGTGCGAACTGTTACTTCAAGATCTAGATGTTCTCAATTCTCCCTTATCTATTGCCTGTAGCCCACTAGATACCAGACTGTTTCATTTGTCGGCGTTTCTTAATCATGATTCCAAAAGCTGCGGGCACAGAATCCGTCTGCTTCTAGGGTTCGGCCTGACCTAGATGAATGAACTCATTGTAGACGGTTTGTCCCAGTTGAGTCTCACCAGCACCACGCACGCCGGAGGATCGAACCCACGACCCGTGCATAAGTGGCAGATTGTAGTCCAAGCACTTATCCACTAGACCACAGGGTCAAGGTCACCGGGGTTGCAGGAAGGTATGTGTATCTGTGGTGGATGCTTGCTCGTTTGCAGGCCAACCACAAAAGCGGCTGATCGATTTCAGCCTATGAGCAAAAGGAAGCGCAACGGCTATCACAACTGAAACTCATTGTGTTTGACGATTCATTACCTTGACATGGTGCTCAGACTGGTGCGCTGCGTTGAGTAACACTTCGGTCTTGTCAGGTGTAACCATGTCTGGCAGGCCAGTGAGAGACAGGATTGCGAACTCGGTGATTTCCTAATGTTGCCACCATTAGGGGGTGACAACATCAACTGTCTCCGGCTATTAATGCCGCGGAAGGGACTGACCTGGAAGACAGCATTCTGAGTTTAGAGTCCATTCGAATCTCAGTTCCTTCCTATTTACTGGTAAATCAGATATGTATAAAAGGCAGAGTTGGACACATACGCTCATTCCAGACGGTCATACAACGATTAACAGTGAGTAACCACGAGTTGACATAAACAAGGAGTGAACGACAAGATGAACGAGATACTTCCATGTTGCCGGTATGAACAGAACAAGCGAATGCAATATCCATTATACTGACATTGAAACAAGTGGGAAATCTGCATTTATTGTGCATGGGTGAATACCAAAAATCATCTCCATAGAAGATACATTGAGTCTCTGATTGAGTAAGGCTTTGTTATAGGACCCCACCGAGATTGATGTGCCTGATTCGTTTAACAAATGAGGCAAACGCCTTATTTATTTTCGCCTATATATTTATCTCGAGATCGTAGTGCTCATGTCATTAATATAAGGTTTTGGATGCTGCTGCGCTCACTAAGTGTCTTAGAAGCAACGGTTGGCTGTTAAACAGTACCGAAGCTTTTGCGTGTATTCGTTAACACCAATGACCACAGCCGTCCGTTGGGCAAATGGAGTATCTTCCATTGGACGGCATCTTTTCCACTCCCTTTTTCCTTTACTCGGAAGACGGCATGTCCTTATCGTTACAATACAATAGTGTCTTGCTACCTGCGTAATAAGTTACGCAATATGCAACCATAGGAAGCAGAGATAGCTCTGAAAATTAGACTGTTAAAGCGTAATATATCGCTAGGTCCAGACGGAAAGTTGACCGATCTGGGAAACTGTGGCGTTTTTCCGTAATTGATGCTTATCGAAGGGCGGATTTGTAAAGAATTAACAAGATTCCCTTTTGGTCGTGAGTGCACTGTTCATATTTTTGTCCGCGATGGATCTCCGAGTGTATGCTCTCTTATAATCAACTAACGACCTTAGTATTTTTTAGATTTGTATGCTGTTTTCTATTCGGTCACTCTTGATGCGATCTAGAACTATCTGTTCCCTAAGGGAGTCTCATAAACCTGTGTAAAACTGTCAAAACTATTGTGTATTCACATTGCGAGCAGTGTGATAATTTACCAGTAACTTTCTCGGACTTTCGCCAGGGATTTCCACTCTCCACCTTCACCTGCACCTTTGTCATAAGTGACATTTTTATGGGGATTTTGATGGTTTTGATTTGAAATTTCCTCTCGTTAACAAGATTTCTACCATACAGTATGCAAACAGCGTTGCTAACAATCTAAAAACTGACCTGAAGTCGATTTTCAGCATTCTCTGTTGTAAGCCTAAAGTGTGAAGAACGCTGTGATTGGAAACACCCATCTCTTTGGTATATTTTGCACGTGAAAACGACCTTTCAAAACCGCTCGCTTCATGCCTGATGCGGGCCATGAATTGGAGCATCGCTGGTTTACCGGCGTCTCAATCCACTAGTGACTGCTTCGTTTGACTCTTGCTTTTCAGGCGAACGGAATCAAACTAGGACCCCATCACAGTCCTTCAGGAACCCAACCAGGTCACGGAGGATCTGGCAGTGGTAGTAGCGGTAGCGGTTGTTGTTAGGCCACTCTTACAACCCAACCCGAGCAGTGTACGCGTTCGTGTGTGTATTCGTTCGTTCCCGGCACATGCTCCCCTTCTGTCCGCTTCATTTCTCCCGATTGTGATCTGTCTCTCTCCTTCGAATCCCGAAGGATCCCTTCTCCGATCACCCATTGATTTTCCACGTCAGCTCTCCTGTTCTTGTTGTTGGCGTTTGGTGCGTCTCCGTATGGTCTTGTTTTCCAGTCACTTTCACGCACGCTGTCTTTTTCGTACTTTATGGTTACTGTTTCTTTCTGTCCATGTTTCTCATAACACGTTGTCCTGTTCCTACGTTTCTGTCACACTCATATTCTCACCTGCGGTTACATTCCGACTATTCCCTCTTGTTTTGTTCATAGTTTTGTTTTGTTTCTGATTTCACAGTCATCACTGTGCTCCCTTCGATCTATATACGTTGCCGTGTAACTCACTATGGCGTTTTACACTGTCTTACGCGGCAGCGCTCCATTCACCACGTGACACACAAGTCAATAGGTTTGGTCATCTATCATTATCATCCTCGTTCGTGTTTGGGTTAATAATGTGCTGTTTGTACGTTTCGGTATGTTTCTGTTCTCGTTTGTTTTGTTTTCGATTGAATGCTTGTTATATTTTGAGGAGTGACGGAGTTTGTTGGGTACCAGTTGCTATACTCGCTCGATCATATCTTTATATACATATATCCCCTCCGTGTACACACACACAGACGAATTGTCTCATTCTATGTCAATTGTCACGTGATTGCTGTCTAACTTTTTTGCCCCCTGTCCTCCATGCTTGTGCGTGAATACAAAACGTGGATTTGACAGAAACATACAATTCTCATTCAACAGTGGGTCGATTTTTTGATAGGTTCTTCATTCTTTCAGGGTCAGTATATCTTCCCGACGGTCGAGGTATCGATCACCAAACACTCGGCTTTGATGTTTACTCAGTCGCTTACCAGTGTGAACAACCGCGCGAAAAGCAGGTTGATAGCCGCGCTGTCTCACAAATAGATCAGCAAGCTGTCTGATGTGCGCTTTGCGGTGGGACGTGTACTTTCTCTACGAAAGGTACATTTGTGACGGTAGTTTCGTCATCCCGCTGGATTTTCAGTTAGTCAACACCGTGGGCCAGCGTTTCGGTTGCTGTGTTTATTATGGCGACAAAGCCGAATT
Source organism: Paragonimus heterotremus (assembly GCA_013368495.1). Classification (NCBI taxonomy): domain Eukaryota; kingdom Metazoa; phylum Platyhelminthes; class Trematoda; order Plagiorchiida; family Troglotrematidae; genus Paragonimus; species Paragonimus heterotremus. Next base: position 63,129 of record LUCH01003824.1, read on the forward strand.
TCGGTCCAACTGAGGTGAGGATCGCATTGCGTCCCAAGGTACAATCAAGCTTGTTTGATTGGATCACAACAAATGGCCTTTTGTGCACCGTCAGGTTCAGCACTTTAGTCAAGTTGTTGACGTAAGCCAGAAAGACGTTTATTTTTCGTCTGCTTACTCGCCAATAGTCAGTGTGTTCTCAAGCGTACTTTGCACGATGCCCTCTTTTGATCACCTGAAGTAGACGGTATGCCCTCTATCTTGTATTTGATCCACGATTCTCCTGCTTGAAATGCGGACGCGTTAAACATTGTTCTTTCAGATTTTACACTTAGGCTAACCGAATCACAATCCCCAAAGGTATAGCTGGTTGACCGAAATCAAACTCACCGTTATCGACGCTAAGTAGGTTCTTATTTCCACTACAATAGTTTTCAGTTTGTTCCTCTGAAATGCAAACGAAACTTGGACAGCTCCTGATCTTGCGTTAAAGTAATCTATTCAAATGGTTTGTTGTAAGTGGAACTCAGTTTTTTTAACAATACATGGAGAAAACAGCTTCCCCAGACAGATTCATTGCGTGCAGCATGGTGACTGCGCTGGGAAATTACCTTATTCCGAACATCCGGAAAAAACAGTTCAGCTTGCTCTTGTTCGGGGAGATCATTTCCGCTTAACACATCTACAGGCGTCTAAGCCACCTACAAAAACGGATATTTCTAACGGCATTGAAACGTTGGTTCACCTCGAGACCCGCGTTCAGAACCACATTTTAAGACATGTTGCCAGTGCGTAGACAATCAATACTTGTGTATGCCTTCAGTTGCTGATGTGTGCCTGTCGAATGATCAGACACCTGTGTAAACGGATTGAAGAATGTTATCTTGTTTAGGTCAGGACCGGAGTGGGAAAATCTATCGCTGGTGCACCTGCGCTATACTTGTCGAGAGGTCATCTGGCAAATACAGAGTTCCTGTTGGTCAGTCCGAAGTAGTCAGATAGCGAAGTTTGACGTCGATCGGATGGGTTACCGTCGCATTACGTAACCCAGCAACTTTTAGCAAACATTAGACGGTCCATATTCTTGCGTTGCGCATTGGCGGTTCACTTCGGTCGTCGACCCTTAACCAATCTGTTGTCTAGGGGAGGGGTTGGTGACTCCTGTGGCTTTGATTTCGACCGCTCGTATAACTGGGTTTGTTTTCAACACCTGGTTGTGCTGACTAGGTGGAAAATTACAGGAGACGTGTTTGTCGTATTCTGTTTTCTCTACCTAGACTTGTTCTATTTTTTAGGCAAAGCATAACGACGTAAACCATGTTATGCTAACCGGCATAACGTTTCATGAAATGTGAACTAGCATGTAATCTGATTATAATGGACGTAATCGGATGGTGGAATGAATATTGTTTCAACATATGTTTAGGGTGGCCATTTTCAATCTAGTTGCATTTATCCACGCTTAATTTCGAGGCAATCTCCACAGGTTTGAAATATTAGACGGTTGGGTAGTATAAAATTATGTAGAATGACATCGACCCCCTAAAATGTTCAAACTACACTATGGATTTCTCTCATGAACCCGATAAATCCCAGCTGATTCATAGCGTTAGTATTGGGCAAGCGGAACTGAAGAGTCCATTTGCCAATGCAGAAACCCGTCGACTTAGTAGTTCGGCTTTTAGAAAGCAGCGAGAACTAACTTGACCACACGGGCGTCAAACTGCGGCTTGCTCTTCGTGCATAACGTACTGATAATGGCGAAAGACTGCTGCAGCCGTGCGCATCCCACGGTCTGTATATTTCGAGCACCGCATTCCAACACAGGAAAATGCACTGTGTTACACAGAGACCTCCGTGTGCTTCTCAACCGTGGATACTGCTGGATCATATATCAGTTAGTTACAGGTGGCGCCACTCTGTTAAGGACTGTCGTGTCCTTTGGAGCAACCACCGCGACTCAAACCATGCTGTTGTGCGTGCTCGTTTTGTTTTGTCATTTGCCCAGAGGACACACGCTCGTAAATGCAAGGTATTTAACTGGCATTCGAGCGATGAGGATGTAAAGAACGCTCACCAAAAGGCCTTAGTGAGGAAGTTGGTCAGTTCAAATCAGTTGAGTGATCCTAACGAACACTGGGCACAAATTTCCACAGCAATGAAAGCATGCTATGAACAGGTATGTTTCGATTGAGCTGTTCAGTTTCGACAGAACTGGATTTCCGTCACGTCAATAAACCTCATGAACAAGCGTCGCTCGATCCCACCTGGTTCTGGAAATGATGACGACCGTCGAGAACTTGGACACAAGCTGACTAAAAGTTCGCGCAAACACCGGAATTTACAAACTTGCTTCCTAGGATGAAGAAACAGGTCTTCATCTACATGGAAAACTTAATCTAGAATGAGACCCAAGTAACTCCGTTTGACAGCAGAAACCATTGCCTACTGGGGATCGGTCAAAGGATCATTCCAGCAAATGTTTATTATATGCTGATAGATAATTTTAAGCCTGTCAACTTAAAGACGTGCGAGGTCCCGCTAGCTACAGGTCATTTACCGGTCCTGAGTGTACACAAGATTGTGACTAATATCACGTCAGTAAAAGTATAGAACAAGTTATAACAGCCGGAATTTCCATTGTTTCACAGCTGTTACGTGTGTGAACCGGTGAAAACATTCGGTATGGAATTACAATTTTTGCTAATTTTATCTGTTGTCTTCACTAGACAAACTAAATTTAAAGAAACTTATGCGTTCACTAATGAGTAATGGGGACTTTTGGTTTCCATATAGATTGAATATCCCCCACAATTGACGGCAGCTGTCGCATTCCAATCGACCCTTTTCGAAGTGAAGCACTAGATTCGAGTTTCGCTCTCATTAGAGCTCGTCAATAGTGCATACCATTGCCACGGCAGGGACTTGAACCACGGACACGCTGTTCATGAGCAGGCAACCTTGTTAACCACTGCGTCACTGACCTCACGACTGAATTATTGTTTGTGAACGCTCAACCACTCGCTTTTGAGTAGTGTTTATCCTTGTACTTACTGATTTGGATTAGTAGTGGTGAGAACCCGGTTGCTATGGCATCAGGTGTTTACGTAATCGGATAAAGTTAGGCTACCGATTCAAACTGTAAGCACCATGGCAATTTCCAGTGAAACTGAATATTTTGTCTAGTTACGTTTTGGAAAATTTTTATCTATGAGTAATATTTAGAAAAGATTCTTCAAACAAAAATCCTGCCAGGCTCTCTGATAGTGTTGTCAAGTTGGTTACGAAAGGTTATTATTCTCAATTTTCTTAAGCCTACCTTACTGTTAATAATGCAGATAGACGTACATTGTTTTCTCCAGGTGTTCAAAAGATGTGTGCACGATCCACTAGAAAATAACAAGAATATTCTATATTTAGCTAATTTCCCTATTGCATACGGTTTGTACTGTAAAGTAAATGGTCTGTTACACTACTTCCCCTATCATTATTGATCAACATAACCATTCCGTCACGAATTAATCGATCAGTCTAACAACCAGTATGTCGAAACCGACAGTGACATAAATAGAGTGTTTTTTTAAGTATGTTGCGAGCTTAAAGGGACCAAGTGAAAAATGGTTAATCTATTTTGCTTCAAAACTTTAACATAGCCTCGTCTAAGAATTGCGTGTGCAGATCCCTTCATTCTGCAAATAGTTCTTTATATGAGCCGTTATACTGAAGGATGATTTGTTTCAACCTGCTCGAAGATCCATTGGCCGCAGGTGTTGCCAGCTGGACTGGGTTAAAAGTTACAACACATCAATTTCAGGGAAAAGCTGCTATGCTCTTGATGTGTAGAATTATGTATATTTTGGCGTTACCTTATTGGGAATCAGCAGTTTTGTTTGGTGTTGCTCTAAACAATCGTAAACAAAAATGCCCTAGCGCGGCGCTACGAGTTTCAACATCTTTCCACCAAAGATTGTTGCTCCACTCGCCTGTGGAAACCCAGTCCATCCTTTCAGAGGTCGTGCCGTTGATAATCGTAAACATCCTGTCCATCGAAAGTACGTTTTACACTCCTAAATATAACAGCCCACTGCTTGTAATTATAAGAACTTTGACTTCTGACTCAAACAAAACGTCAACGGTCTGGTGGTAATTCACCGACATCAAACTCTCCCATTTTCTGTTAACCAGCAAATGAGTTTCCCGAAGTGTCTGTTGTAAAGCTCTGGTCGGACCTTGAGCTCTGTAATTCATTTTATTTCCTAGACACCTGTGACCCTGATCTACGCCAGTCGTATGATTGAGTGCTTAACCCTTTCTGAACAGACGCCTAAATATTCTGTCTTATGACCTCACTTTTCCCTGTTGTACAGCCTAATTTTAATCAGTGCGGCGACACAGAGAGCAGTTGTGAATTCGGTCTCATTCCCAAAAACATAAGAACTCCTTTCTCTTAAAATTTCTACTGAAGTTTTGTCTGTCGACATGCTGTGAAGCCTGTCTCTGTCTGTGTGAGTGTTGCTCGTTGGCTCATAAGTTCTCTGCATGTGCCTAACCGTAATGACAAGTGACGTTCTATAAAAGTGTGTTTTTTTACATCCTAAAGTAACTGACTGGTAAGAGACATTAATTCGCAAAATCAGTTGACCTTCCTCATAATTTTGTCACCCCCTTTTTGGCTATGTTGATTACTGACAACATATGGTGAACTCTGCATAACATATTTTTAATTGGAATTGTGGGAATGAAGCACGTGTCTTTCTAGACCATGTTTCACCAAGGTTGGTTCGAAAATGATATATCGCCGCTGTTTCTCACTAGCCGCATACATACATATGACAAACTACTAAACAAACGTGGTGGAATGGTAGTTCGAGTTATAATAGAGTGTGCACCATGAAAGAAATGATCATGTATGTGGCTGGTATTTGGCATGCGCTCCTACATCTGTTCAGGGAGTTGACAAGCATAAAAGTGACATTAATATTAGAATAAAATATAGCTACAAAGTGACTAATTATAAAGAAGGTCGTATTACCCCTAACTCTTACTCACCACCTAATCCGTTTACTTTATGGGTGGAGCACTGGGTTGGTGATCCGTTGAGTACCGAATACCATATACCATTTGGTTAGGACTCAGACATAAAAAATTCGAAATGTACCCTGTTCCAGAACGAAACAGAAACAGTCAGTAGGATCAAAAATCCTTCACACCGGGACTCTGTTCTGTTCATGTAAATTCCACTGCGTTGTCTGGTTTCATGCCCACAAATGAATGCTCCACTTTTGTGCCACACTTATCCAGTATCCAATAATTGCCCCCAAATAAAAATGATTTATTGATTTGTTCTCTTGACGTCAATCTTATTATCCACTGGGTTTAAGGATTATATCAACTGTGAATTCGAAACCAGTCGAATAATACCCGAAGACGGTCTGATTGCGGCATGCCAAACTTCCAGTTCCAGTCTGAAATTACAACAGTAATTGATGGAGAATCATTTTGGGGCCTTTTTCTAACACGTAGCACCTATTGATGATGGCAGTGAGGTCATCTAACACGGCTTTGCAACGAATAGATTGGCACACACAGGAAGTTTTGCTTACAGTCAAAACATTTCTCACAATCTAACTTTACTCATGGTTAGTGCGTACTGGTTTCGCGTAGGGTCAAAGGTTATTATCAATCCATGGCTCAATGATTTTATTTTTGTATGCTAATCGTTTATATGCGGGTCTGGCTGTCTGTCAGACCTTTGTTTATAAAACATTGCAATTGTTCACCTACTGCGCTAAAAACCATGGCAGTCACATGTGAATCAATAGACCTTATTTATGCTCCAGCAACAACCACAATCAGTTCATTCATGGTTGCGTTACTATATCGTAAAATTCTGAACTGAAGAAGTGTTGTAGTATCCGTGCCAACATTTAAACTCCGATTCTGGGGCATGTCAGGGGACATGTCAGTTTGTTGGACCAGGTGTGACGAGAAGTATACATAAGTAATGGAACACACTCGTGAATGGGTGATTCACAGTTCAAAAATAACTTATATCTCTAGTTAGGATGACTAGGTATTCTGAGCACTGACGATCAATAGAACGAAACGGTCTACGTATAACAATAAGTATATTGCCCGAACCAACCCGATCTCGTAAAAACACCTTAAATTTAGAAGGTGCAAATTAAATACCATATGGATCAGCCATATGGTTTAATTGATTAATCATGGCCTGTATCTTTGGGTTAGAAGCGTACGCAATACAACTCGGATCGAATGTAACCGAAACTTTACCGCTTGGTATGCGGAACCCTCAAACACTGCTTCCAAAGTGCCATCTATCGAGTAGCCGAATAGGAAGTGAGAGATCTAACGTCCTTTAAGGTGGAAGGCACCTTGGACAGCTGTCACAAAGGCGTACTTTTTATTCACAACAGATATATAGTAACTTCAAAAAGTGATCTTCTTTAGTTGGTTCCCTGTATGGTGGCAGTAACCCTGGGAAACAGTCTTTTGGCAACCGTAACAGGAATGTCCACATAGACGACAACCTTTGGCTAGGAAATTGGATGCCAGTGTTCCAATGATAATCACACAGTCAAACAGTAATAGATACATCCTCTATCAGGTCGGTAACATGCTTATTTCTCAACATGTGTCGCTGGAAACAATACCTCACCCAACAGATTGAAGTCTTAAATGCAATGTAACCAAAAATTATATTCTTCAGATTGTCACAAGATGTTCTTAAACATATTTTGAAGATATTCCATGTGTGTCCACCCGACCTAAAAGATGTGTTTTTGTTCTTTAACGGAGCACTTCAGTGGTACCTCCCGTGAAAGCAATGTGTGAATTATCGTCGGTAACAGAACTGGTAGGATTGACTGACGTCTATGAAGTGTGTTCAACTCCCGACCTATACTGATACCTTGACGAGGTGGTCGGGCTTGTGTACTGTTTTGATCCGGCGGACTATGCTGACTAGGACTACGATCCTTCCAGGTGCAACCTTGTCAGACAGGCCAAAGGGGAG
>LUCH01003825.1:8461-60703 GCA_013368495.1 Paragonimus heterotremus
AAACACAAACGGGTATACTGCACTGCATAACATTCGGAACAACTCACCTCAAGTGTGAACAGCAAATAGAATCGGGAAAATAAATCACCAGATCCAAATCAATCAAACCCACAGCAACCCCATCACTTCAGAAAGTTGTCGCTGAATATATAAGCTCAGTTTTAGACGCAAGATAGGCAAAGCTTCGACCAACTGTAACAGATGCGAACTTTCATTGATCAGCTAAACTGCGACGTCACGCCTGGTTTGAACTAGAAGAGGAATGTTAGTACTTCCGAACCATAAACGGAACGGATATGGGAGAGAGGGTCGAAACGTTGCGAAACCGATAACTCTTTTGGTTTTTAACTCGTTGTGGGTTAACCAAGGAATTACTTAATAATAGAAGACGAATGATCAATAATGCACGCACAGCATAGCGTCTATGACTTCAAGTTGGGTTTACATAAAAAATGGATGAATACCTATTTACTTGTTAAGTAATCAGAATGTTGGGTTTACGTTTGTTTTGATGGAACCTCTACTAGGTGTATCAATTAGGTTAACGAGTGCTATGGGAATATCGCACACCCCCTCTCAGAAAAGCATACATAAATTAGTGTCTACCATCAAAAACCTGCCAAAAGGTATTGCGTGCCTCAACAGTTATACTAGTGAGGATGAAAGTATATATGTCAGAAAGCAAATCAATCACTTTTTTAAGACGTATGGCGATCGCTGGAGGTATTCTTTTTTACACCGTTTTACAACGTTTAAAATTCAAATGACTTGCTCCAACTTAATCTCAGCTCACTTCTTGTTGGATACACAGATAAAAACTACAGAAGTTGTTTCACTGGAGTAAAATAATTTCCGACAAGTTTTACGTTACTAAAATGAATTTATTAAGGCTAGATCTCTTCTAGATTAATAAAACTGTAGATGATAAGGTACAGTTAACTTGGAGGGTTTGCTAGGAAGATAAGTAAAACGTGTGCATATATGTTACTCCGAACGTGTAAGCAACGGTAAAGCGTTGTCATATTATATTCGATATTGCGCATATCACAGGTGTCACTAAACTGTACATTATGAATCAAGTAGTAGAGACAAAGAATGGTTGTGTAACTGATAGCAACGATCCATATGATCTGTTTGACGATTCCATCAGTTACCACATGAAAATTGGGTGAACTCAAAATCACACATACTACTCCATTACGCTTTTGAGGCCTGTACGGAAAACTCAACCGCAAATGTGAATTACTTATGGAATTAATAACCTGACGAAACTAAAAATATTGCATATGTAACAATGACCCCATTACAAACATATAAAAAGAGGAACATACATCGCGATGAAAGTGAGCGGCATTTGGAGACTGGCGGTTTAACTGCGTGGTTGACTGTGTATGTGGAGTTCGTATGAAGGAGGGCAGTGCTGGAAAGAAAAGTGTACAGAAATGTGTGGATTTTATGAAATATATATCTATGTATATGATGCAACATGCAGGCTTTGAACTGTGTTGAAGCAGATGTTTTAAACACTAACGGAAAAAACAACTACTGCACTGCAAGCTTCTGGGAGTGATATTTCTTATGCTAAAAATAAAGATATATTTGAGCAAATTAATATAACAATATTATATAGACGACCGGCCTCAGAATACGAAGGAGAAAATTTTAAAAAACACCAATCTTGATGTCAGAAACTAATGTGACTATGAAACTCACTGTGTTTTACATCACTAATGTCCGATTCTAAAATGACATATGGGTAAAAATGTTGTGCATCTTGGGACAATTTTGAGTACAATACAAATACTCGTCACCTGTTGCTTATGATTGGACATCTTTTCAATGCACAGTCAACCTAAAAATGATCTGTTATTTTAAATATTGATCCAATGGAACAAGATCTGCTGATAGGAATTATTACAAAGTGCTATCTTCTCCCATCTTTTCTGTACGTAACTAAAGTAAAATAAGCCATTACCTGTCTATTCTTCTAAAGCTTCATCTAAAAGGTACATCTAATCCCAAGTTATCCGATAACTTTCATTCCAAAAGATATTTGTTTCAAGTATGTGAACTCCCTCCGTCAGTCCGTTTAGTGCTCGTTGGATCTTATTTCATATGAATCATAATTCAGAACGTTCAACTTATGACAAAATGCAGAGAGTGCTTTTTCTTCTGTTTTCAAAGACTTTTTGAGAAACTGGTTTTACTTTTTTGAGAGGGTATGTTGTAATTGACATAGTTATACTTGAAAATCTCTATTTATCACAAAGTTACAGAAAACAACACAATTTATTTGAATAGCTTTGTCGTCACCACAACTAACTGAAGTTTGGTAATAACAGACAATTCTTCTGTTAAGATTAGATGTGAAGATCATGCGATAGTTTTGGGACATGTAACTTAAGTCAGTTTTCTGTGTCCGTTTATGAACTGTCATGTTAGGACTATGAAAGCTGCATTATACAAAAAAATTTTTATGAATAAAACGCTGGGTAGTTTGCGGTCGTAATGGTTGATTCAGCTTTGTTCACAATTCTTTGTAAAACTTTCTAAAGTTGACTGACAGGTAAAGACGCTGACTACTGAGTTGTTCAAGTCCGTCCGTTGATTATACAGACCTAAGTGTGAAACGACAGCAAAAATGGATGACATTATAAGTAAGTTTTTTTTACCAAATCTCGATAACGCTTTAAACGTTTTTTCCGGGAAGCTTCCCTTCATCCAAGTTTCTTAATGTTTTGTATAAAAACACTGCGCAGTAAGAAAAATCAAAACTTTTGTGCGTAGTTAGTATATACTTAAAACTGACTCTGTTTAGAGGTCAAGCAGAAACCCATCTTTCTAATCACCAAGTATTTTGCTAACTGGTTTAAACACTGGTTTGTCTGTTCAGTGATCGTCTTTTGTAAAAGTTATTGAGACAGACATAGATTCCGTTCGGAGGCCAGACATGCGACTGTTTCATGAAGTGGTGACTAATTTGCGCATAACAGTTCTAAGGCAGTAATCATGTTCAGAAGACGTTAAAAAGAACGGGAAATTTCTATTTCCGCAGGCCTTCCTTACGGATTTTCATAAGGCACGAAGTAGAGTAGCAGTCAATGTTTTGTTGTTGGCCACGGAAGAATAAAAACGAAACTTAATATATTAGCTGATTGTCTCTTCTTTGCAGAACTTCCTCTGAAGTTCAGAACCGTTCGTAAAGTAGACACACTTTCACGCTGGGTCAAATGATCAGTTAGCATCCATTTCGACTGCAGACTGTATTCATGAGTACGTCCAGTTGAACGAAAGGTAGAAACATAAAATCACTTCTTCATGTTTGTAGTAGAACTGTAATGTTGGATTGCTTTAAGAACTTGGTTAACCCTTCCAATTTACTGCGAAGCCCTCTGCCACGTTTAAACACAGACAAACCGATAGCTGCGTCGTAAATTAGTTGATGCCAAATTCAGTTAAAATCGGAATCTCGTTTGACATTTCTTCGCCACAAAACCACTTCACAATTATGGTCCAAATTCTCGTCATGTCTATTTGATCCTTGTGAAGATAAACAGCTAGCCCATTCAATTTTTGATTTTTCAGTGACTTCTTGTGGAAAACACGTTTCTCACATTCCATCTTTTCAAGCAAACAAGTATAGTTTGTCATATTGCCGGAAATCATCTGACGTTTACAAGTGTGAAATTTGTTATAACAAAGTAGAAGGTCGTTACATTCTAACAGATTTTATTCCATGTGAGGAAGGTTGGATTAAAAATAGTTCAGTGTGATTCACTCCGCACTCTACTACGAAAGAATCCTGTTTGCCACCTGGTATTCCAGATAGTTATTCTCACATTCAGTGACAGCTAGGTGTATACTAAATGATTTTGAAAAACACTGCTAGGTATGTTCATATTTACTACGTCATCTATTCCCAGGCAACAACAGTGAGTTCCCTGATCATCTTATCATATAGCCTCTCGTTAAGAATTATGTTTGAATCCTATTTCTGTTAGTTTCACGTGAAGTATAGTATACGGTCCTACTCACCTGATTCGATTGAATTCCTTTGGGATAGTCGGAGCATGCGATGTCGTGGAGGAGGACTATAGCCACTGATTTTTGTTTGAAGAACTGCAATTTGAGAAGGTGTAAACTATTACTGCATCAAAGACACCTATTTTCACACTAACAGAAATTTTATCGCTACCCTCATAATCACCTGACACAAATATAACAACTTACTGAAGAATATTTCAGGCTATGGATCACTCGAATACTGAGCTGCGTTCGTCGGATGAAAACGCAAGTTGAGTACCTAACTTGCATGTGATTGATCAAATTGGAAATACGCATATTTTTCCACAACTGTGAAGTCATGCTATTCGTTTTGATTATAAAGGTCTGAGCCCTAAAATATTCCCGTAGACGTTTTATTAAGACGATCTAGACATGTCGTTTCCAACAACAAACCACCGAATTTAGTTATTCTGTGAAAGAATAAAGTTGGTATTAACTTACTTAAGTTAGCTGAAGCCGGGCGCACATTGAGGGAGCTTTCTGATTTTGACATGTTTGAGTCGGTCTGCAAATGTGAACAAGAACATAGGGGAAACATCTGCATTGAAAATCTATTTATTTGTAAAACGAACCCACAATCAGAACCGTAACGTACTTGTCAGTGTAAATGAATTCAAGTTGTACAGAAAACGTTATGAATGTAACCGACGAAAAGTCTGTTATTAGGCAAACATGTCGGAGGCAAAATTATGCTGCAATACTACAAAATGTATCAGTTTACGGTTAAACACATCACAAGATGGATGCCAATGATAATTTACAGCAGCGCTGCACCTGTCAAATTAGGTAGAAACCACAACAATTGAACTGTGTTTTTTAATATTTCGGTAGTTCCGTTATCATCGTTACTTGCGTTTTAACGTAAGTTCGGTTTCTTACTTATTGCAACAAGTGTTCTCATTAATTTGAAGTCAACTACTTAAACCAACTATCAACACTGTGCTAACTGGTTTAGGTTGCATGACCTTTCCCGTGTTAGACACAAGTTCACTTCCTGGGATTTAACGAGTTGACATTGTGAGTATATTTAGCAATAGTGAGAGCTTGTTCAGCAATGATACTTTGTGAACCTGGAAAGATATTTTTTCTGCAATAAAATTTGTATCTCGTACAGCCCATCCTATAAGTATTGGTTCACAAAGTTGACCTGTAAAGATATTGGTTAAACATTTCACGAACGGGTTAAAGCACCCATCGCAACAAACTTATACTGTTAGCAATAACGTTTATAGGGTTAAACTGATGTCACAGTCATCCACAAGGAAATACATTGTTGCACCAGAAATAGGACTGAATTTCTTTTGCCAACCTTGATATGACAAGGAACTGGCATCTGATTTTACAAGTCTTTTGTAGCCTAAGCTCAAGTTTCAACTCTGCGATTGCCAATTTATGAATGCGGTCCAATGTTTGCTAAGGTGGGTCGCCAAATATGCAAGCAATCGTTGTGTCCCAATGTTGATCCAAAATGACAAAGTACATCCTTCTTTGCTGATTAAGAGCGTATCGTTTAATCGTATAATTTTATGGCGAATACTTTTTAGATTTTGTTAACATCAATCAATGTATTATTAAGATTGATTTTTATGTACACGTCTATAAATGACTGATCGTTGATGTTTCATTTTATTACAGTTTAATAACATTAATTTAAACGCAGTAATAAGGGACCGAATGCTGTTAGATGTTTGCCTGTTCATTACCACAGATTGGGCAGAATTACGTACAGGATAAATGATTTGATGTAAAAGATTAAATAATCGAAAAATATTACACATCGAACAAGATAATCGACTTTGCAGTGGATAAAGCATTCAAGGGAGCTTCACGTTTGTATAGAACTGGTCCTGTACACAATGTTCTGGTTTTATACAACTTAGCATTCTCGTCACAGGGAAGCGCTGAAACCAAGTAGTAAAGTGACTCGTTAGACTCGAGGTTGTTGATTTCAGAGTAAACTTGTCTAAATAGTGGTTGTGCAGGAAGACTAACTTAGACCGCTTATGTACATTGCAAATTCATTTCGGAAGATGTTCTCCAGCCCAACTCATGCAGACTTGGTGTCATTGTTTAATACTGTGAAGGCAATAAAATTTTCAATATCTATCACTGTGTGTCTTCTGATGGTTTTGTCCGAATGTCTGAAAGAAACTGATCCTTCTGACTATCATTGTTTATTCCCTACTTACCGCATACAGTTCAGAAGGCTGCGTTATGGATTTCCAGCACATCTGATGCTAACTTGAAATAATCGCACTCTATCCGATTGAGAAAGTATGTTTGTTAAGACTCGCGATGTAAACAAGACGAACAGAAATAATCAAACTGGAGCAACATACCTTTATGCTAGGCTTGAAATTTTGCACCACGAACGTTCTTTTTGTCGTCTTCACTGGAGGGCTTAGTTTCGCTTCGTCTGAAATTGAGAGATTGTGACATGCTAAGTAGAGAATCACATTAAAGCACTATAAAAAAGGCAGTTCGTGCGCTTCATCTAACGGTTCTACAAGTTTCAAGTTCAGTATACAAAATAGCTCTCGCAAAATTGAGGGTAACAGGTTTTGCAGTTTCACAAACTCTTAGCCGCAACTTTAAATACCGTAATGCAAATAAACTAATTCTAGTTTTTGATTTTTCGTTGACTTTTTTTAAATTAATAATTTCTAAACATAACCATCAGTCAGTACAATCAGAGTAAGCCAGGGGTAATGAAAATCAGCTTGAATAGAATGCACATTTGTATTAACCCAGAATTTCTACCAGGGCTTCATCGTAAGCCCGTGGATGACGCTTAACTAAAATTGTTTGTCACAATCGTGTGCAGTGTATCGTACGCTCGACCTCTTTTGCGATAACCACGTCTTTCAAATTATTCCCACAAGCGTTTCACGCATTCCAGTTTTTTCAACAGCTGCACGAAATTTCACCTGACAATGTTAACCAAGCTCCTATCTCTGAACGATCGAACTATTTTTGATATATGCGATCTTTAATAGGTTATCACTGCTTTTTCTAGCAGATATTTCTGATTGACAGCCTGAGGACATTTTGGGCTACTGACCCGCAATTTCTTTTAACCAAACAAAATTCATAAACACATGTTCCAGTGCAAATACTTTCGCTGGATGTATTTGATTGGGCGCATGACTATCAAAAACCTGTACACACCTGAAGCTTTTACAAATATAATTAGAGCGTATTTCCCGTAGTATTATGTAACTGGAACGCTGAAATACTGGTCTGTAGTGAGGCTGTGCTGATCCCAACTGATTGGCTGAGGTTATGTCCTCAAATGTGCTTCGGGCACCCCAGTGACCTTTCGTTCAATAGATTTCATCAAATTCGATTTGACTATGTGATTGTTCAACAACTGTCCACCTCGTTTGGTCTGAAGTGATTAGTCCAAGATTTCCATTTTGGCTGATGAGAATGAGCAAAATGTTAGTAGACCGTAACCCATGTTTTCATTTTTCCAAGTTGCTGTGATTAAAGCTTTTCTAGAACATTACGGAATGGTTAGAGTAAACTTTGAAGGACGTCTCTGTTTGCCGTTTTTGTAAATCACTGAAGCATGGGTTAAGGTTTACCAGAACGCGGGTAAACATTCGTAGGAAAGGTCATGTGTAACACATCAATCTTCTTCTAATGTGTTTCGCAAGAGAAGACTGCGGCTTACTATAACCGTAGTATGTAAGTAACCAACTGCTTGTTTGGTGGTGAGTCTTCTACCACCATCAAAGTTCGAACTGGTGTGTTAGTTATCATTCGCAATTCTAGATGTTGTTTAAGCAGATTGGTGTTAAACCCTCATGTTTATTGTTAAATGAAATATCTTTCTATATGACCCTCGATGGTATGCAACGTCAGTAAGCAAACAACTGCACAACTGCTCAGTGATTTTTGAAATGTAAAGTGAAGGTGAATGCATACAATATTTATTGATGCGTGGTTAAATTGTCGACTGGAGTTTTGTTATGAAAACTGGTGGAAGTAAGTTCACCTATTTTGATAACATGATACGAAATGAGACGATAAACACTCTGTGCGCTTAATCACTAATATTGTCCACTTATAAAAACAGTTGTTCCTAAACCCATACCATCTATTTTTTCTACTGTTAAGTCGCAACCGCTTTTAGGAAGCACTAAGGTAAACTCCACCCTATCATCAATAACCCGACAAAAATTACTGTTATTTGACTAATACTTCTATTAATAAGGCAGGTCTGAAACTGAGGAATAATTCCTGAGTAATACAAAACCAAATCTTTTGCCCTATTCCTAAGTTTATTCATGACAGCGTACAACGGTCACTAGGGGGAAGGCCTCTAACCCTTATTTCGACCCGACGAAGCAAAAGCCAGTTTAGGACGAATAATTTCAGATTACTTATTCTGCGATGGGTTATCAAGATACAGTGAAGTCTCTGGATCAGTGAAAAGGGGATGAGGACTCAAGTGAAACATGCAATACTTGTCAACATTTGCAACAGCGAAAATCCACAAATCTATTTTTGATTCGGGGGAAATAAACCAAAGGGATTTAGGTTAGATCATTACAACCTAATACTGTAGTTCATTGATCTAGGACAAAACTCTCCTACATGTCCCATTTACATAGAACTTAACCAGCAGATTATCCCTTCCAAATCTTTAAGAACGTTGACTGGTGATCCTGAATTTCACAAATTTAGATTTCCACTTGTTATTTGATTCATCCATTTTAGGCCAATGTGCTTTCTATAAATATGAAGTCTTCCTTATTATAAGTCGTAATGCAATTTGTCCTCATCGGTGCGAGCAAAGGGGAGAAACTGTGAATAGTCTGCTTACACGACACCTGAAGTCTCAGTGTTCCGCAGCTGACAGAAATTAAGCGCCCCTTGTTAGACTAATCTGAACAGAAAAATGGGTGTAAGTTTGTACCTATGTCTCAGTAGTCAAATATTGCTGGAGTATAACGATCGGTTTTTAATTTTGCCGATACTGGTTGTCTGCTTAACCGTGGATGAGACCTGGTAACTAAATTGGCCCATGACCCACTCATGTTTAACTAACGTCGAGGGTA
The DNA here is from genome assembly GCA_013368495.1 of Paragonimus heterotremus. Lineage (NCBI taxonomy): Eukaryota > Metazoa > Platyhelminthes > Trematoda > Plagiorchiida > Troglotrematidae > Paragonimus > Paragonimus heterotremus. The sequence goes on from LUCH01003825.1 coordinate 17,593, forward strand.
TGGTAAACAGCACACGAAAACCCTCTCAGTGAACGACCATTTTATCGAGTAAAATTACCAAGTACACCAGTTGGAAAACTCACTGCCACAAGACCAGACTGTTTAAAAATATGTTTCCATACATTTGGTGCATTTGTTCTAGAACCAAAAAAGTAGCACCCTGTCTTGGTAACAGTATAGTTGAGGGTTTTGATAGTGCTATTTTTATAGGCCACCACAGTGTGGCCAATTTGGCGTTATGACCACTCTACTCCGCAAAAGGTAGGTCTCTCCAGTAAGTTTCCTCTAAACTGGAAGTCACAGTCTACATACTGGAGCCGAAACTCTTTGAAACATAGACCAACAAAGGAACTACGTCAACCAGAATAGTTTATTCAGTCACTTTTCATTCTGATGTAAAACTTTCCACCTCTAATTCTATCCCATCAAAACAGTTACTTTTTTGTGAACCTACATAAACTTGGTAGTCTGTGTGACATTCTCTTACCTTCTCAAAGCCTGTTAAATCCGTTTGCTTGCTACTGTTCACTAACTGTTTATTTCTACCCTGTCGTCTCACTTTTCTTTGTTACTAACAAAAACACGTACGAATTCACAGGTTTGTTAAAACTTACAAAATAGGCCCTTCTGATGAAAGAAGAAGGAATATTATGAGGTAGAATATGCAAAGTACTCAACATAAAACGGAATATCCATCTACTGCCATATTACTTGCATGGTAACCAGTAGTACTGAATGTTCCCCAAAAAATTTGGTAATCTTACTTATCATATCGTTATAAGGACCACTAACGTTATGTTTCTGAGTAGGAAATATCTAAATACTGAATACTGATGTGGTGGTTTTTAAACAGTTTAAAAGGCACACAAAATAGCGGATAGCTTACATCTTGGTTTTTCACATTCGGCATAATGTTCTGGACAGTACGGTGCGATTTCCATCCATTTTGCTGTTGAAATGCTAAAGTGAAGTAAAAAAATGTTAACTTTAACTTTTTTGACTGATAACGGATCTGCCATAATATCTTAATATGATTTTAATACGAACACCCTGGAGGAATGTCAGCGAAATTACGTGTTACCCACTTCAAGTAGTATCTGGTGTCAAATACTTCAGTAATGATGTGATGACATTTGGTCATCCATATGAAAGTAAGCATTCATTTACAGTTTGGGTAAGTGAAACCTTGGTCACGCATTGTCACAGAAGATTTAACAACGTTAACGTTGAATAAATTTTTGTACCTAGGGTACGAACCACAAATATAGCAAGTTGTTACTACACTTACTTTTAAGTACACACACTTCTTTGGTTTGTTTTACAGTAACCTTTTTGGCAAAACTGATAATTTATGGACACCAATTTACACGTCTAAGCTCCCTAATGTTCATTTCAGTCTATGGATATAGTGAGTGTCACAAATAACTGGTGGTTTTGAACGATACTCAAATTTGCATTATTTATGCACACGACAAGTAATGTCATGTTGTATTTCTAGTGTGCAAATGTAAAACTGTAATATCGGCATGGTTAATTCAAATACACCATAATGTTCCATCATTTATGATAGAAGAGCTTCAAACGGGTTCAGTCGCAAATTCAAGGTTACGTTCGCATGCGTATCCAGTAACGCAGTCATTGTATCTCAAAAGTATCTACTGTGATCAGAGTTGTACATCCTAATACGAAATGTGACAGCTGAATACACAACAGTGGGAACATTATGCAGCATAAAAATACGTCCGTCAAACTCGACGACTGTAACCGTTCCGTTATAGAATACCACAATTTTTTTTTAAATAATGTAAGACATCAGATAGCTGTCCCCTAACAATTCCAGAAATCTAGTAGAGTAGTCTGGTTAGAAACTCCAATCCGCGAAACGTAATCCGCGTAACAATACTGTCCCCGTACCATTTTGTAATGTAAACATTTGATCATCAATTATTGTACGCCCATCGAAAAGCTATCTGTAATGTTGGTTCTTGATAAGACTTCTGAAAAATTAATAATCTCACCCAGTTTTGGTATTATTGTCTCATTACACTTCGTCGTTCTCAAAACATTTATCAGTCATCTGCCGCTGTAAATCGATTTACGAAAATCTGAGGACAATCATTAACGAAAAAGATAAGTCACTGCTCTATTTATTGGATTGAGCATATTATGCCTGAGGTATATACCTGACAAAGACGATCAAAATTTTCCACAACCGTTTACGTGTTTTTCACTTACTCAAGCAATTTGTTGCAAACTGTACATCGAATGCAACATTTATGATAGCAGCAACCCGCACGTTCAATCATATCGGGCAAGCAACAGGCTCGGTGACATCGAGCGCAAACACATGTCCGATCGATCTTTTCCACATATTCCTTCAAAGCAATAGGTTAATTATTTCGACAGTCCAGTAATGATACAGAATGGAAATGGAGTAAATTGTCCTGGCACTTATACCAAGGTAAGCTAGGATAAAGCCTCATAGAACAGACGGTAAAATATACTGGTACTTTTGGTGCTGAAATAACAACTAAAACAGTAATGGAATTGTGAAAAACACATCTATTCCACAAAGCGAGCAGACGAATCTAGCTTTCAAAGACTGCGTGATGTGTCCGGTGACGTTTTATTTTATCTGTTTAAGTACAGGACAAAATCAACTATGTGATATTTACCAAATTGTTATTTTTCAGCAATTTTGCTAAGAAGGTCAGCTATCCATGTCTGTAGAAAGATAGTGTACGTTTGCTCTGGACTGCTAGGACTCACTCTGTGTTGAATAAAGCCTTCAATCTGTCACAGTACTGCTAATTACGCAATCAGTAGCGTACCAGCAGCCGTTCGTAGTTACTACGCAACCTTTGGATGAACATTACTGGATGACTGTCATCAAGGAATTTTCCACCGTTCACGTAACTAACAGTGCGCAGTCACCAAGCTTCCCAGAGCCAGTTTTTGTTGACGTTTAGTTTCGTCCTCCGTGAATTGTGCGGGAATTTTTGTTTACCACCTTGTTAAAATTTGATAAGAATGTCAGGCATGTATCTATAATGTTAGTCCATGTGTATGCCATCCAGTCCTTGATCTAGTGATGAAACTTTTGAAAAATAAAACTTCCTTGTGCGCTCTTGATCGTGCAACAACAGATGAATGGATTTATCCATATATTTCTTCCATTGTTATAATCGATTTATTTGGCCACTGGTCCTTAAGTTTGAAACAGTAAGTAACATAAATTGCTACACTGTTATTATAAAGCTTACGAAGTGTATGAAAAATTAAAAACGTTTCCTCCATAACATTAATATTTCAAAGCTAATGACCAAACAGGTTTTTGCTATAGAATAGATTGACAACTAATCGAATCAAATTAATCAAATACGAGCAAAAACGAACTACTTGTCCAAAAACTCACATCTGATACTTGTTTTCTGTTCATCGGAATGAACTGTAGTAGAGTTTCGGTTTTCTCCGCATCGTTTGTGACACCCCATTCGTCTGTGAGAGAAGCGTGTTCAAATGTACCAAAGGGATTATACTCAAACACGATGTATTTTGATGAGACATTTCGAAGTTGTCATGGGTCATTCGACGATCCCAGCCTCATTCAGGAAATCAGTGCGGTAAAAATGAAATCATAATGTTGTTATGTCACGTTACTACTTATCAAGTCACAAATTATGCTGCTAAGCTGGATACTACCGTTGTTTTTAGGCAAAACAGTCAGTTCTCTTAAGATCCTTTGAAAACATTCTGGAGGGACCACGCTGTAGCGAGTTGATACCCCTCAGAACAATGCGTGAAGCAAATATAACAATTACATTTTCTGCTGTTAACGCTGAAATCATGCATTGCTATCGAATAGTTTTGGGCAAATTACCCCTCTGTACAGCATGAAAACAGTCTTTATGTTTTGTTTGGTTTCATTCTTCTACGTATCAAAAAGCGAAATGTAAATAGCGCTAAGCCGAACTAAACTAAAGCAGCTGCAGAGACCTTCGGGTAAATGAAAACGTTTTGGATATTCCTGCTTCAGTGCAAAGTAATACAACGTAATCTGGAAGTTATTTCATAAAACAGCTTAGCGAGTGCTCTCTATGGGTAAAGATTTGGAAACGTTACAGCGTTACAACGTTACAACTTTCTTATACAAATTTCAGCGGAGCTGTTAGAACAAGAAAACTGGTTGATGTAAACATTTCGTATTGACCCGTCAGCACCACGTTTACAGTAACATGGAACATTTTTATCCGGAACAGTCAGGGGTGTGGGATGGATAGTCGGTCGGTGAGGTAGGCAAGGTCACTATGTCCAGGTCAGGGTCAGGTTGACGAACAATTGTTTTTGACCGCACAAAACCGGGTTCAGTCGATTGATTGCGACAACTGCAGCAAACCGCAAGAACCTTGGATTAAGTTGACGTAATAACACTGTGAATGCATAGGCCGGGTCGACAACATGATCAGCGGTTAGAACGTGTCTTGCGATTGCGAACACTGATTGCCTACATGTTTCAATGACATTGCTATTCTTCGGTAATATGGGGTTCTGCACCCAACTTGGGGTGCAAGATAGCTAGTGAACTTGTCAAGATATCGTCTCCCACTGAATGCGCGCGTAAAGGTCGATAGTCCTACCCATTTTTGCGGCTGTTAAGAATGACAGAGCTGAAGGTGGCGAACAATAAGCACACCGTGCAACCACTTGCCAGTTTTAACGGAAATTCGTCTCTTTAAACAGTCAAATCGGTTCGTTTCAGTCAGAAGTTCGAACAAAACAGTTAGAACTTGGAAACTGGTAGATGCAAGCACCTCGTAATTTCACACCGGTCTATTAGAAATACGCAAAACTGAATGCATTATTCATATGAGCAAGAGAAATTTGTGCAAAGGGCAGCCTTGTAGATGAATTATAGTTGATTACGACTAAACTACAATCAAATGATTATCCAAAAAGGTTCATAAATTGGTAAACGCAATATTAGCTCGCACCGAGATGCTGGTCTCTTTTGATCGAAGGTACGGACAGCTTTTGGGTGTGAACTAATGCACACAAAGTCTGACTGCGACAATTACTTGTTTAATCAAATTCATTGGCCTTTGCATTGCTTGATACACACTGCAATGACCTTTGAATCTGAATTCTAAATAGATCTTCCTTCTCCTCACACTGACCACCCGTTCGAACGGCGGTTTCGACCTACCATACATTTCTATGAACACTTTTGAAAAATCATTCGATTGTAGTACAGTGATCTTCAATAACAGCAATCTAAATAGATTGCATTCGGTTCAAAACACCGTGCTGTTTATGTCAGTATTTGAGACACTTTCCAGGATCATCTTACCAGCAGCGTCCGTGTAACAGTTTTCTCCGCAATACACCATACCATCTTTTACTCGAAATGTATAAAGGCTGAAGTGAAATGAAGGGGTATTGAAAAGTCACATTCATGAGATGTCTCGTATATACTTTAACGTAATGTTTTGAAAGCCTAAATCATTCCAGAATTGTGGAACTATATATTAACATTCAACTGCGGTGATTTCAGTTTAGTTTTTCGTCTGATATGAAAGGTCACTTTATTCCGTTTCGGAATAATAACATGGCAACGCTTCCTCAATGCTCTTTTGTCGATGATGTTAAGTTCATAATTCCGAAAGGTTTGATATAGCCACATTCAGTGTGTCGTGTAAAATACATCTGCTAATTAAGCATCCAAACGCTCAAAAACAATAAAATTTCAATTCCCCTCCTTTGAGTAAATGTAAACGACGGTTCTGGTAACAAAATCAAAAGTCTAGATTGCGAAGCGGTTGCATTAGTTTTATAACGCCATAGTCAGGGATGCATAGCAGTAGTGAAACACAAAATTAGCTAAGAGAATAAGGTTGACAAATAAGTTCACACAAGTAAATCGCTTACGTTGGTCGGAACCATTACAGCGGGTGATTTAACTTCAACAAAAAAATGATTGACTTATTCTGCTTGACAAGAAGGCCCTAGAGTTATTTCGGAGTGTGGCCTTGTGATGACATAGCAGTAACAGGATTTCGCTTGTCGGGTCAGTCATAGAACCGGAATATTTTCGGGAAGGAGGTGATCGGTGAAGCCGTTCTGCACAGTCTGACGGAGTTAGGTCGAGTCACGTGATGTCGTCAGTCCTTGATATAGTTTGTAATATGTTTCATCACTTAGTGGCATGAAGATCAACCAGTATAACCTATGCAAAGTGCACTATAGCTGCAAACGAACTGATAAAACCAACCTAAATTGAGTGATCCAGATATCTGCCTTGATTAGACGTACGACTGAATAGGCGCAATGTACCTGAAGAGTAAGTAGATTTGAAAACTGCCCAACATTGTTTCTCTCATGTGGCAGATTCATTTGCAACAAGTTCTTCAGCTTTAGTATCTACTATTGAGCCGTTACAGTTTATCTTAAAAAGCAATCGGCTCTAGGATTTAATCAGTGGAGAGCTAGGAGTGGCTACAATTTCCCGTTATTAGACCGGGTGCAGTATGTCTACATAAAGTTGTTGCTTTGCTGAATCTACATAGAACAAAAAACATTCAAGCTTAATACTTATGCATTTTTTGAAGTTTTTTCCTAAGTGCGTCAGCAGCTTACAGATCCACATACAAAATACCATTTCCCGGTAGTTTTATTTAGATATACAAAATGTCTTTTGTATTCTTTTGTATAACTTTAAGTAAAAAAGTGAAATTTATGTAGGTGTTCAATAAACCTAAAAGCTTTCCTATCAGTTTTTCTACTTCAACAATAATCGCTCCCATCCATTTCTGTTATACAGGACGGAATATCGTGTAAGACATTCAGGACACGGGGTTCAAATGTCAACAGTGACAATTCGACTAAAATTTGACACATTGTGCCATTCTCCTTCCAGCTGTCTAATTGTCATGATTCATAGTTAAAGTCAGTAGCACTCGTTTTAATGGTTAAGTATGGAGTAAGCCGAATTGAGCTCTAAGGTGATTTCTGTGTCTAAATTCTGTTACCCTACATCCTCAAAATCCGTTGGCTCAGACAGACAAAGAATTGTACACAGGTATCAACAGGTAACGTCCAGTAAAATGTTCAAAAGCTATTTCTGGATACCTGCAACTGGATAGTCAAATCAGTTGAGAAAATGCAAGCTGATTATGAGATAAATTGAATACACCAGGACCCCATTGTGATTCGATCAATTATGAAATACTGATGTACAGACGAATTTTTTTCAGCTGCTTTTAAAACTACACATCTTCCTCATGAGAACCTGAAGCAGTGTCTACTGTGATTGCAGATAATGCGATCTTAGAGAACTCATAAAGAAAATTAAGTAATTAGTGTGAACAAGAAGGTATATCCACGGTACACAATTTACTTCGGCAGTTAACAACTTTATCAGTCAATATGTATTCTAAACACCTGGATGAAAAATAAACAAAAGATTATTGCTTTCACTAATTCATTCAGACGGGACCTCATCTACAACTTGAAGGTTCCCATAAGGAAACAGTGCTGTCTAATTATCTGATGGCAATTTAGGCAGTAGAATCCCTCCGGCAGTAAGTACAGGGGCAATACACCGAGTTCGAGCTAACACACTTTCGACTCACAGTCTGCAAAACATCTCTCCAACAAAACTGGTAGTCTTCCTGAATATTAGCTCATTATCTCAGCTTGCAGTTACTTTTCTCGTGAGATAGATTGAGTTGAAATTTCTCTTGAATACGGAAATACGTTAACTTGAGTGATATTCACAGCTCAGGTGTGACTCGTCATAATTAAGTCGATTAATGTCTAGGAAGGTACACTTTAATTTTTGTAAATAAACTCCGTATTTTTGCAACGATGATCAAATCTTATCATTCCAAAAGAACAGCCAAGAACACGCCAGCGGACTGCGGTTGTTTTGAGAAACATCAGTTAAGATGTGTTTAACTTGATTCTTGTCTAAGGTTTTGTTGTGAATGAAATTTCTCCATGGTTGAATCTGAACTGTAAATAAGCTATGGGTAATTAACTGCATCATGCAAACTAACAATACTTAATGTTTATTTTTATTTTCTAAACGAACTCGCTGGCGTGGTGCGTATTTATCATGAAACACTTTAATTTGGTCAAGTTCGATACGATAAACGCTATTGTTCTTAATAGGCGACGTTTTCATTCGTTAAATTTTTTACTAATTATTCACTCATCATTTATTGTGCTAGCCTACGAATAAAAGACCTAATAGCATAAGACTATTTGTGAAACACAATCTTTCAGCTTTTTCGTCAAATTAAATCAATCCGGGAGATTGTACGATCCATCAATCAGAAATAATCAAGCTGGTTGTCAACATTGGTTTTACAAACTTACCTCAAAGCTGTGCGACACTTGTTACATCTGAAGCAACCAAAATGATACGCCGCCGTTGGAAGCTGAACTGAAGCGTCCAAAGATGACAGATCGAGACCACAGTAACCGCACAAGCTTCTTTGTGAATCTCTGACGGGCGGACTCTGGAAAGAAGACGACAATCTCACAGAAGTGTACAAAACGTCGCTTGAAATTAGACCAAACAACAGCCTAAGCGATTTATTTGGACCAAATGAAACTAAGTCGATCTTGAAAAAGCACAAAATCATGGTTAATTACTAAAGTTGACGGTTGCTTCTTGGTTTTTACCTGTTGATAAAGTTGTTTTGGATCAGAAAAGTATAAGTAACAACATCGGCATCTGGTTTGTTGGAACTTAAACGCTGTTTTGGTTAGCCGCAAAAAAATGAGGACTAAGTTTCCCTTACCGTTAGAAGACGATCGTCCGCAAGCCAGAACATGGTCTGCGACTGACAGACATCGTTTTTACTATTCTGCACAAACAGCTTTCTAACACACGTCAGCCGAGTTTGTCGTCAAACATCTCCTAATCAACGGCAGTCAGCTGACATCAAAACCCTGTCACAGAGCCCAGCGTTTCATTCTCATTGCATAGCGAGTAGAATCTTTTCATGAACCACTGCATTCAGTTAAACGTCCTGTTAATATTTCAGCTCTTCAGTGGCCATATTCCCGCACAACTGTTCTTTTTGATGGTGTTAAAGACCTCAAGCGTACGGATTACCTTCTAGGTATTTATGTACGACTGTAATACTCCCAGGGGTCTGTTTCAATTCATTTCTATTAAACATAGTTTCCAAAAGATTATTTCGTAATTGTTCTTACGCAGCATGTTTCTCAGTTTTCGAATGTCTCCCTCTCGAAAGCTTGGCGGGAAACTGAACCTGTAGCTGCACAATACTTTCTAGACTGTCAGCCAATGTAGACCGTTTAGGTCACGAACTAATGTGTGATACTTTATCTATATGCTTTGAAAACAGGCCACTTTGTCGTTAAACACGTGATGACTTACTCCATCTGGCAACCGTGAAGGCTCCACGTCTACCGCAGCTCGCTTACATGTGATTTGGGACTACACAAATCAGACGCCAATACTGCGAATGGAGCATATACGGGACAGGTGATTCATACATGTTATACAACCTCATGTGGCTATCGTTCGTTCAGCTGTCAACCACTGGATTCCTTACGACGACTCAGACACACTGATACTCATAGGAATGCTTCATCAAACAGGAATATTTCAGTTTTTAAGCTGTGCGGTTCGAACTATGTGAACAGCTTCGGGAGAATCACGAGGCCCAGAGAATCTAACGCGCTGTCGAGATGGACCAAGCCATTGTTACCGAGAATTCTTGAACCATGTTCATTTGAAACGGTTTCAGGGAACCAGTTTTGAAAGATTCGGTCTGTGAAACTGATGGTAAACCTATCTGTGACTTACAACAAAGCTAAGGACACTAAACGGAACCTTTGTAGTAGCATTTCAGTTGACCATTTACTCCATTGACTGTGCCTTCAAGCAGTCCTTTTTCTTATTGATATGTTGCATTTCTCTGCTGGTGAAAACGATAATTTCGTTTAAACTCAAGTTTTTAAATCGTCACGAGCCACCCAGATTACACCAAGTTTCTACTGCTTATAGTGAGAGTGCTGAGGACTCTGGTTTCGAAATTGTGATTTGGTGAAGTTGATTGAAAAGGCGGGAGTTTGGCTTGTCTCAGTTCTATTCACAAAAGACTCAAGTAATGTATACGCCAATCTACATGTGGTTGGCCTGATTTCTACTGCATTGAGGCTTTCCTCAGTTGGATTAAAAGAAACGTACGGACAACACATCCGCGGGGAGTAAGCTGGGCTGTACCCTGGCAATGTCTGCCCTGATTAGATTTTCACACTACAACAGATTCTTCAAATAAGCCATTTATTAAACTGCCGACAATTGTCGTTCTTTTAGAACTTATAAAAGCTTTTACTTTAGTAGGCCGATCTGCGCTATGTAGCCGTCTATCAAAGAATGATGTGCTCGAGAAGCATGCCGACATCCTAGAAGCGATTTATCTCGGGTCTTGTTAGAACTCACAGCAGTTTATCGCCAACCATTAGCATTCATAATGGGGTCTGACAGAGTTTTTATGCCTTTTCTTTCTCATTTACTTGTGTAATAAGTGAAAACCTAGAGTGCTCCCTGACAGCTTGCAAATATAATGGTACGGGACTACTGCTAGGCATTCCACTTTAAAATATAAAGTATGCAGATGACACTGCGCTAGTCTGTAATAATTCTTGGGGAGTACAGTGTATTTTTGAAAGATTGGGCAGTGAAGTTCATCAGTTCGATGTGGTCTATACAACTTTCAAACATGAGGTTTTGTAAGAAGATTGTAAGAACTCTGTGCTCGCCCTCACCCTCGATGGTAGCCCCTTGAACACAGTCCAGAGTTTCTTGTACCCTGGAAGCTGCTATGATACTGGCTGAATGTCCGATCTGGCTACATATCGTTCTACTAAAGCTCGGATGTCTTACGTCAACCTGAACCGTCTTTGGTATTAGTAAACTCAAAATGTCAGTGAAGTGACGAATATATGGTGCTGTTGCAAAACCGGCCTCTTTTGCGACTGAGAACCTCAGTGCATTTGCGTTGAGGGTGTCTGCATATTGCCACGTTTATAATGTCAGCGAATCCAAAGTTTAAGCGTCGTGTGGTTGGAGCATAGCTTCGGCAATTACGTAGTTCGCCGGTGCCTTACGAATGAATAGAGTTCGTCGGTTCCTGAACACACTGATCTCCTCTCACATGTTTCCTTGGCTTGGGCCCACCTGACGAATCGCTCTACATCTATTTGCATCTCACCTAAAACAATACTCACTTTTATTCTCGGAAACACTGTCATGCTTGTTTCTTCATGTAGTTTCTTCTTTGTCAAATTTATACGTACATACAAACCTATCTCTTTACAGTGTCCCAGTAACTTTGTATTAATCAGACAAGTTTTAGTAAATTTGGAAATTGCTCGAGTTCATAAACAAAGCCGGTTAATTTTACACATAATTTATCCGATTCAGCAAATTTAAGGCTTGTTTTCACTGATTCAGTGAGTGAACATAGTCCACCTCCGAGTTGGATTTTTTCGTTTGACTCATTTTTGTGTGCACATCCTGTAGATGTGCAATGTGTCAGTTTACCAGATAATCTTCTTCAATTGAAAATTCACTCATCTTGCGTGATAAAACTTTCCTTGGTTCAGGATTCGTCTTGAAAATTATGTGAAAAAGAGTAGAACAATTTTTAAATTGTACAACTACACTACTGTTCAAAGTTCCGGGTGTTTCCGTTTCCTTAGGCCAAGTTACCTATTACTGAGAAGAGGAATCAAAATAACTCTCAACCCTATATTTGACCACGGACTTACCGGCGTCGTTGCCACGGCAGTTTGACAAACGTGTCCGAAATAAGAAGAGGTTTGGTCGACCAATGCAGTGGCTGCAACTTTTTCCCCAATCTATTACATAATTTTGGAAGTAAACATATTGGAAAGCTCCAGAAAACAATTTCACTGTAAACTTAAAAACGTTCAACAACGAGGATTGCAATTAACGTGAGTATTTCATATGTCTTTAATATTCCACCGAAAATAAACAACAACCGTTTAACTTGTGCTTAGAATTATAAAACCTATTTCGTGGGAGTAGTTGTTTACTATATTATAACATGAAAAGTTATAATGATGAGTTCTAAGACGAATCAAACTATATCTAAAGCTGTGTGAAAAATCTGATAAACAGTAGTATTGATCAATAGTAGATATCTTTGTTGTGAGCAGGTTCTGAATTCTATTGTTATGTTTTAGATAAGGAACACTTTTAACTGTGGCAACGTCGGCCTCATAAACGACAAAACTGATTTGTCACACCTGAATGTTCAACCACAGTGTATTCGAGTAATGTACTGGTAACTTCCTCGTGCCCTAAAATGACACCATAACTGTCCCGTTCAATCCAACAAATGACCAGGTGATCAAAATTTATCGGTAAAGTTTACGTCAAAACTGTATTTACGACCAGTAATCGGTTAGCCCAGCATATTTGGGGACTTTGATGTAGGAGATGGTCTCTAAAGTGTCTTGCAATATGCAGCTTTTGACTTCGAAACAATAGATTTTAGCTTATGTGCAGCCGTGTTTACTCAGTATTGAACAACTTTCCTAGCATGTGCATTGAAGTAACCCCGTAAAACGCAGTTATCATATCTACAAACACGCCGATGTCTTACTGTTGAACACGGTAACAATTGTACGCCTAACCTTTGCGGAAGTAAATGAAGTGGTGATTGACAAGTACATCGTAATAGTTCCTTCATCCATGGTTATATGATACTAAATGATAAAAGCGGTAGACTCTTTAGTCAGGATCTGGGCAAATTTGTTTTTGAACGTTGTAAAAAAAGTCAGTCTATTCCACTATTATTACCGATAGTTTGCGCACGTTGATTGATTCTGGTAGCTTTGTGACAGAAGTCCTTACCGACCGATTTATGGCTGGCATAACCCCGTTTTTCTTTGCACCAGGTACAGTTGAATATGAGTCAAAATAACAATGATGGGAAAAACGAAACCTGATCAACCATATTCATATTTCTTCTTTATGCTTTACTATGAACACAGAAGTGTACGTCAGATTTACTACAATCACGTAGCTAGTTCCTACCGATATTCCTTCGATCAAATGATCATGCAGGATGTCAAAACCGTTGTGGTTGAACAAAGGAGACATCACTGAAACAATAGAAATGTAGAGTATTAGCCGCATTCTGTTGAAAACGATGCATTGCCTAAACCCTGAAACATACAATATTACAAAAAATATTAGATTTCATCTCCTTATCGTCAAAACATTAGTGGGTTGAGCTGTGAGGTATCCATAACTTGCTGCAAAATAAGCTTAGCAAAATAGTCAAGTCTGAACCTTCACACGCTTTTACTTTCGGCCGTTCTCATTGAAGTGTTTTGTAAATGCTGCTGTTTTTGACCTGTACGTAACCTCTCAGAGGTAATGAGTATGTGGCTTCTGTTCAAGCCCAACGTCGGGGTATACTTTAAGACACGGGTGGACGTGAAGAAGACTGGTATTTCACCATTAACCTACCAACATGATCTTCTATACTTAGGAAACTTTCTGTTGAAGTTGAGTAAACCTTGTCACATGAAAGGTTTGTAAAAGTTTGCCAAAAAACGACTGTAAGCAACATGGAGACTGATGTAAACAATATATCAATATTTTCAGCAAAAAACCCCTGTAAATCATCGAAATTTTAGTGGCATATAGGAGAATATACTGTAGGATTACTCACAAATTATTACTGATTAATTCACAGTAAAAAAAATGACATTTACGGTTGCACATTTGTTTTGAAGTGAAGATATGATATAAGGCTCAACTATTCTACTTTTAACATTGTTGTTTCCATCGTCAGTTCAACAGGATGACTTCCTCAAAACTTATGAATACCTTCCAATAGTGGTCTAATAAAATTGAACTTGTATTTGTTGTTGTCAAGCTTTTGTGAAGATGGCATTCTGCTGATTGCTGACGTGAAACCAACTGCTGAGCAAATGTGACTTGATTGACGTGGATGGACTTTGAGCGCTTTTGTGTGTCGCCGGGCGTTCCAGTTTGTTGGAAGTACAAATATGCGTTTATCTTCCTTTTCTTGTTTCTGGTGACAAAGTCATTGTTTCAGTAATTAATTTCCTTAACTGCATGGTAGATTTATAATTAAACCATGTGAAGTGCGCAACAGTGTCACTTCTAGACCTGGAACAAATAGCACTCCGAATTATTTTGAATGGCTTTTTGTCAATCATTGATTTCTTGTTCATAAACAAAAACCTATCTACCACAGGTGTGTTTTACTAGACATTTCCAGTCTGTTGTTTGTCTGACGTGCGTCTGCGATTTGGCTTGGTGATAGCTAACGACCGGAGGCTGAAACTTTTATGCTCGCCTTGTCAACTTGTTCTATTGGTTAGCAGGTTATGCAAGCGAGAATGGAACAACCAGAACTGTAGCGTAGTCAAGTCACGTTCTGAAGTTCTTTCCCTTCCGTCGTTGATGCTGGTTATCATAACTATTTACTTCAAAGCGAAGTAGAACAGACGTTTCATGGAAAAGTTTCGATTATATCAGAGGAAACAAGCACGATTATAAGAGTGGAAACACCGTAGAACAGCTCAAAAGAATATTATCTACATACCACCAGTCCGTAGTTAGTAAGCTCATGAAAACAGAATGGACTGAAATGTGAACCTGATTCACCATACAATTTAAATTCGGCAAAATCTAACAAACAACACTGAAACTTCCAGTCTGACTAGATCGTCTAAATTTGTATTAATTCTATAGCAGACCTTAACGCAGACTAAAAGGTAAGTGGTCATTACTGTAAAACTAACAATAACTTCAACAGTGATGAATATTCAGTTATTTTGGTGACTTTCTGAAATGATCACATACATTCTGTGGAGTGTAGGGTATTTAAATTCTAGCTACAACTAATATGAATATAATCAAGGAGTGCCTGAGTTGAAGAAAACGTTGAAACCTATCAACTGTAGAATGAATTCTCGGAAATTCACACACTCACGTTACAATTATAGTATTTGACATTCTTTTTCCAAACAATTCCGAAACTCCGTGTGTTTTTACTTTATGGCTAAGCTTCAGGTAACCAATTATTGGCTGTCTAGATGCATACCGTGACTCAGTCATACGTATTTAAAGTACTGAAAGGTATACACCTCTCATGTAACAATTTATTGCTTTACTGATCAGCAGACTAGAGGTTTCTGTTACTAGTAACGTAATCTTATAAGGCTGTTACATCGTAAGCGGTCAGTGATATAATATTTGGGACTGTTTAGTGGTTCCTGACGATCACTATCACGCGTTATTAATTTTGTTAAAGTTAACTGTCTCCATTAACGTTGTCCAAACGTGCAAACATACAGTTTTAGAATTTACTTCTGAGGAAGACATAACATTTGGTCCATAAACTTCAGTAGAAAGACCCGGTAAACATAATGCAAAATGTATCATATCGGGCGCTTATCTCAGAATGTTTTGAATAAATTGACTAATTCAAAACCGTTTAATAAAGTGGAATACACGCAGCTGTTCAACTTTCTACGATAGATTGATAAGCATTTTACTATTTTAAAAAAACAATTTAACCTGGTATCTTGTCGTGTAGTATCAATTTTGCTGCGCTTTCTTCCTCAACATTAACATCCATAGGTTTGGCTTGTAATAAAACACAGCAAGATAATCCACAAACAAAGTGCGAAGAACGACGCTAGATAGAACTAAGATTCAAGCTCTCATTCCCGTTGTACATGTAGGTTTAATCTGTTGAACTGTCTATATACACTCTGGGAACCGTGATCACTTAACGACCATTCAGTGTGTCCTGTCGATTCCGTCGAACACTTGAGGGTGTTTGAAGGCGTGCTTTAGAGAACAGTAGCAGCACGGAAATCTCTCACACAAACGCACAGTTTAAGTACCGTTAAGTTTGATCAGTAATACAGAACTAATCTGGCTTGATGCCCGCACTACATCCACACTGTGCTAACTTAGAACCGAGGTGAAGCAAGCGTGCGATTTTTGACAGTCCGTTTGGAACAGTACCAAGAATTCCAGTGAAAGAGCGAGGGAGATTAACTTCGATAAAACATTGATCTGATTCTCCACAGAATGTTGAATTATACGAAATTTACGTAACGTTGACGTGATACCGTGCAATGCATAAAACTTTGCTTCGGCTACAAAGATGATTAACTTATCGCAAATTTGTGGTTGTCTTCAAACATGATAGTCACAAACCAAAAACTGTGCAAAATGCAGTAACGTGTAGCAAAGTTTATAGTCACAGCTGAACAGACCCAGTTCGCAGAAGTACCACAATCCCGTTCATAGATATTTTGTTCCATATTGGTAATGCAGGACTGTGGTACCTGCTTAACGAGGAATTTTCGTTTGGTTTTTGTTAACAAAATAAGACATTAGATTTGCGGTTTAATGAGGTTAGCGATAACCGAAAGTAGCCAAATGTGTGTGAATAACACAACCCCCAATGTATTTATCGTTTTCATTCGGATCAGTACTTTGTGTCCAAGTTGTCTAGCAAGGGTTTATCCCACTGACAAGGTTATTCTGGTCTAACCTCAGTTTTCGAATACAGACACTCAGATGTTGATGTACTCACGTATGCTCTCTTATTACAGCCAGGCAGTTTCTAGTCTTGTTTGTGTGCACAATATTTCAAAGCGTACTGTAATTTACCGTGATTCCGGGATAAATTAATGAAGCTGTATGTTAAATGCCACGTGTAATTCTCACTAAAAGGGTTATGTGCGAGTTATGAATCTACTTTTCTCGACACAATTTGATAATTCAGAATAATGTTTAAGCTGTTTATACACATTTTCCAACACCAAATTATAATCGCAGATAACCCTCGGTTTTTACTGGTTGAAGGTACTGTTTTGAGGTAGTGGCTTTCAACAACTACAGATTGGTAAAGTCCGATGAAAACGTCTCCCTGCAAGCTGCTGATAAACATGCACTCGTAAATTCAACTTTTCCACGTTATTAAAGGTAAAACAACAAGATTGGAAGCAACAATATACGGTATACATTTCACGTATGCACAGTGAATATCTGCGTTCGTAGTGGTCAACAAATGATAATGAAAATCTGGTCACTCTTGGACTGGTGAGCAGGTGATGACAAGGTAAAAATTAAAACACTACGTCAGGCAATTTAGCAGAACAGTAGTTTAAATGGCACATGGTTTGGAATTGATTTTAACCGTCAAAGGTGACGAGATAAATGCTGTAATTAATGATATGTGTTTTAATTCTGTGTGTCAAATTTACGTCTAGTAACATGTTCAGAGTAACTGTTCAGAGTATCTGTGAATGAAAGTAAGTGCCACGTCACAGCTACCAATGAATAATGCAATGTTGTGGAATATATATCACAAAAACTGGAGACGTTTTCGTTACTTACCTTCATTGATCATTTCAAATGGATGAGTGTTCGTGTAGTAACGGTCATGTTGCTGCCCACTGAGAAAGTAAGAAAATGAATAGATTGTAGTTGATGATAATCATAAATCAATTCACAATAATTAATTTCCGTTCTAATAGCCCCGTTTTGCATCATCTCCAAGAAACACAAACAAAGCCGCTGACGTGAATTCATAATTCTGGTCTATACAAGTAAGTCTTGATTACAAAATTATGAAACAGGGGGATAAACAAATTTGTCATGTACTAATGGCATATGATTCAACTAGCTATCATTTTAATCAAATAGTAGTCATTCACTTTATACGGCACAAAAGTGTAATCGTGTGCCACGGGGAAAAAATGCAGTTTCTGCTATACAGTGTAAACTGCTGACATACGAGGTGGTCACAGAATGTTTTGCATAATTTACAGATTTTACATCCATTTAATTTACTTCAAGGAAACGGTTCTGAAGTGTTTTTAAAGTTTTAAGTATGGTTGCCAAAGTGACACATTCTGTGCGAACCTCCACGTGAACAAATTTTCGCAAACTAAAAACCACTTGCTATGTTAATTTTTACAGCTCGGTGTAAGCATAAACAATCTATCCATATTTCTCTAACTTAATCAAAGTAGTATAAACTGATTGTAGGTCATATGGGACTGCAAATTCTTCCTAATAAAACGTCGTCGTTTGGTTTACGTTGACTGGAACAGCGGGTGTTAACTTTGCTGTTTGCCACTATCAATAACCACCGGTTGCCAAACTTGTATGTATTACAGTTCCATAGTACAACCGCTGTTTTCACCAAGATTTGCATTTTGTATCCAAGTTGTCTAGCAAAAGTTCGGTTGCACTGATAAGACCATTCTTATCTCATTTCTATTCTGGTGCAGATTTAAATGTTGACATATTGGTGTATGTTGTCTTATTGTGGCCAAACAGTTTGTTAACTTCTTGTCCAAACAAGCAATATTTTGGTAGACACGGTATTCTGTCGTAGATTTGCAGTAATCTGATGAGCTTATACCTAATCGATTGACAAATCCCTGCTCAACTGAAACAGAAAATTACCTAATTTCAAGAAAATCTCATCAGCGAAATGTCTGTTAGCTGTTTTTCGTGGCCTACTATGTAATCTGCACAGATCTGAAAGGGTGACTAAGATGAAGTCAAAAAGTCACAAACGACATTGTTCTGCTTAAAATCATTTGATGGATTAGTCCAGAAAGCTATCAAACAATTGTTTTGCAATAATAAAAACTAGACTACTTCATTTTGCCTGGGATTCTGTAACATCCTGATGATAACTTGTTGTCTGCCCTAAATATGACAAGTCTGCGTAGACGCGAAATAAATTATTCAGGCTTAATTTAAAGTATTCTGTTCTGATATACACTGAGAAAACATCCAGTTGAAGAAACTGAAATAGAAAATGAAATTCATAGGAAGAATTTAGTTCGCACATTTTTGGCTGTAAACGTTCAACAATCAAAAGGTAGAAGCAAGTCAAAAGACCCGTTAACCAAAGTTTATTGAAATGTTTAGCAGTAGTTTATCATTGCTTTGGTTGTGGAACCCAGTGCGGGTGTATTGTATCCGTTAAAACTTGATGAACCTACAGCAGATGTATGTAACAAACATTATCGACATCCGGATTCACTTGAGCAGGTTACTGCCATTGCACTTTGCACTCTGTCAGACCACTAAAATTACATTCGCTTCATAACCGTCTCAAGCTGAGTGTACATGAAACAGAGGTTTAGTTGAGTGACGCCCAACGACCACTGCGTTGAATTTCTGATAGGCAAAACAAGCTTAACAGATACTCTTTGGTCTACAACTCCTGTTTTTCCGCTGGTCTTCCTTCTGTATGTTTGACAAGGTGCAGACGACTTCTTAGTTACACTGACAATTCGTGTGGGCACAGATGGGTATGTTTCTTGGTAATAGGGGTATATTGTTAGTCTGCGTAATAAGAAGAAGCTGGATATGATTACTAGTTCAAATGAGTTCGGAACCTAAAGGAAAATTTAACCGTTTTCAAGCTTCACTTTTTTATTGATCAGAACGAAAAGCACCGCCGCCTCTTGGGCTCTTACGCTATCACATTTCACTTCACAGTAAGCTATGTCGTTGGACAAATGTGCCTGAAAAGTTAATGAGAGACTCTCAGCAATCCTTAATATTGCCTTTCATGGATATTTTTCATCCCATTTGAAACAGTAGAAGAACTTCAGTACGTTTATTTTGCATAGATGAGAGTATGCAAATGTACGCAATATACGCAATGTATGCAATGTAAACGGACCTTTAGTTAGCCACGAACGTCGAGACTTTATCTGACTGTCGTACCATTTTGTATAACAGAAAAAGACGAGAAAGGAGCACTCATATTTCCCCACTCAAATTAAATGTTCGAACAGTAAAAAGTACACGTGCTCAAAACCCATTCGCCTTGTTCCTGACGTTGACAACTTGTATCTTGCAATTTATTCATAATTTATATAAGTTGATTTGACTGGTTTTGTCGAAATCCTCCTGCTCCATTCTTATCATGTAACCATCGTCCAACAAAGGGTCTAACGGAATTCTCATCGCGCCAGCGCCAAACGTTTCAAGTTTGTCTCCATAAAATGGAACCTGTTTTTCCATGTTTATTTAAGTAAAACCCGAAAGGATGGTGACAAATGTACAAGTGGATCATTTGCGCGCCCAAATGTAGTTCAAAAATTCTCTGTTTCAATCAAGGACACATGGGCGGACAATAACTGAACACCACAACTTTTGTCAGATACACAAATTGATTCAACAACTATTAGAGTTTTGTCACTGTAAGTTTGGTTATGCGTTCACTATTCATTATTTTTGATTTCAAAATGTTTGTCAGCCATTTGTCTAAGTGCTGATATGGAGAGTTATTCACGGCAAAGATGAATAGTGTAGCACCCTGGAGATTTTCGTGTCCTGCCTGCTGTATAATGTATCAAATAGTTCCAAAACTCATAGTCGCATGTCGTACCTAGGTTACTAAGGAAGCTTGCATGGTGTATGCTATTCGACTGTTTGTCTGCATGCCATGTGACTGTCTGGCGCGGACCAGAACCGCACACACTTCAAGTTTACTCGCCAGTCGACGGCCGGTCTCTAGCTTCTCTAGCTAGTTTGCTTGTCGTTGCCGTTTATAGTGCTATAAGAGACCTCCTGTACATTTCGTTAAATACATATTCGGTCTCTATTCTCAACGGCCTTTTCACGTTCCGCGTCTGGTAAATTCGTACGTGGGAAAACGGTCTGGTACGCTGTGCACCAAAATCGACTAGCATTTTCGCGTCCATCAACCATTACGATAAAACACATGTATCACCTTGTAGTCAGCTGAATAACACTACCGTACGACGCTTGTGAAGAATGTCAGGTTACAATGATTTTTCCCGTTGACGTGTTTTTAGTTTCTCAAAAAATCAAACCTTATTCAGTTCGCTACCAGCTGTGCATCCATAAAGAGTTGTAGTTGATTCAGCTAATTAGTCCAAACGACAAAATCGGATGCATTAGATCATTATCGGACTTAAGTCTGATACTAATTCTTGAGTTTCAGTTTGTCTCCTTTTAATGAAATGTTTCATGGTCTTCGAGACATTAGGATCAATTACGTGTTCAGCCAACTTAATTGCAAGCTTTTTGTGAATTAGGTCGTGTACATGCATTCAACGGGTGTTAGTAGGTTTTTTTTATGTGTCTTACTCGCTTACTTTTCTGCACTGAGCTCATTACATAGAAACTGTCATTTCAAATCTCTACTCAATTGTTTTCCTTCTGTACTTTTGGGTATTTTTTCCAGAGAACCGGTGTAAACAACAGTTTGACGTTTTTGATTGATTTGTTAAGTTCACTGCGGTATGTATTGCGTGTATTTGCAATACAGTTGTCCAAAACCTCTAAGTAGTACTGTTAAGGGCTCTTCAGCTCTGAGAATTGTTTTACGACGGAATTAACACAAAAAGTATAACAACCGGTTTGTGTTGATTGTACTTAAAGTATGTATAAATGATAAGTAGTTTGGCATAGTTGATAATGTAGAAAAAATACATTTGCGAAAAATCTGCACTTTGACTGGATTCGAACTAGCGACAGAAACAACCTACTTATCAGTAATTTAGTGCCCATGCTCATCTGTGGCGTTGGTGGATTCCAACGTGAACTGATCGAGAAATCCTGGTTAGGTAATCAGTCGACTGGACCATTTGATGGGTTTCAGATGACACAGTTTGTTGGGTGGGAAACTGGGTCCAACTGTGAAATTTCTGAGCTTCCGGCGTGGCTTCGTAGCTTAGCTGGTAAGTTGTTTGTCGCGTTTTGCATGTTGTTTCTGTCGCTGGTTCGTATGCATGAATGTTTACATGCACTTTTTAGCGGATGCAAACGAATTGTAATTTCACAACCAACTAATTTAATTCCTTAGGCAGTATCAATTAACCTTTCTGACGTAGCACACTTTCGGCCTCAAATGCGTGATGAGAAAGATGATGACAAAAGTGACTGCGAAAAATTTAAACCAGTGCGCTTTCTGAAATAGTCACTTACTTTGTAATCGTACAGCACCTTTTGCATGTGAAGCAATCGGCATGATACACTCGGTCATCTACGCACACTTTGTCACATCGATTCACAGCTTTTCCACAAACATAACAAACTGGTTTTTGCCTGTGCTGTCAAGGAGAAAGTAGTCAAAAATCAAGCATAAAAACTAGCTACGTGTTGCCAATGATTTAGTTTAACAGTTTCAATGAAGAACAGTTACAGAAAATGCGTCATTTTTAATTAGGGATTCATTACTCAGCTCTCACTACAGTAGTCAATAACCGGCGAGTACGAATAATTTTTGCTCTATGCATGCTGTCTCGGGTGTCATGAATTTACCCTCGACAATTATTGGTTAATCATACATATACTATTGAGTTTTCTAGTTGCCTACGGAACTGCTTTGAAAAAGAACGATCACGCTCTTCACTGTCGCAGGCTATTTGAGCTCAGCTGCACGGATTAAAACAACACAGTTCAACTCTCTATTTCAATAACTATGTATTGTGCGAGAACAATAAGATGAAGGAAAACCTCAAAATTTACTACTGTAAAGATGTACACGGAAATTAGATGCGCATCTTTAGTATGGTTTCTTATGTGGTTACAATGAATACGAAAGGCTGCTGACAACCAAGAACTTTTCCATGTCCCCGGGTGTATGCAAATACACTAACTCTAACCAAAACCAGTACACAACATTGAAACCATATATATGCGATTAACTTCCAGCTAACTTATTTTTACTTAAACAGAGTTTAAAATTACATTTAGCTTAACCAGTAAACGTTCGTCTGATAGGATCGTTCATTCGGCCTATAACATTGCCTAACAATGCCAATTACAATTTGACAATGCATAATTGGTACAGGACGGTGATAAGACGCCCAAATCTTAAACAAGCAGAACCACCCCGGAGAACAATAACTGACAGTAACAATACAGATACATTCAGGCCAACACAGAATGTTCGCTAAAAGAAAGAATTCGTTGGCGAGTTCCTGGGTTTCGATGATTGCATTAAGTAGTCAGCCAAAGCAAGCAGAGTGGATCTCATTGCTAGTTCCCGTGTTTACTGGAAACCAAAATACTGAACAATCAGCTTGAGAAGATGTATACCATAAACAACATATACCGAATAAATAATAACTAATGAAAAAAACAGCGTGGCTAACAAAAGTTGGTTTTAGTATTGGATCACTATCCTACTTACAACATAATGAACGTGAAAGCAGTAACCAGGGTTCAACACGCGTTACTAGAACACAACTCAAAGACAAAACTTACATATTCTACAACCATCTGTTATGTGTACTCCTTCGTTTGCTCGTGTACACTATCTTGAATGGGTCGTACTGAGGGACGATCATCTGACAATATGCGTGAACATCATCCCACATGGTTGATCACTCGTGTGAATAAAACCGTTTCAACTGCGACTGCTGCTCAGCTGACCGACCTTAATCATTCTCTCAGTAGGAAGGATGACTTTCGGATTGTTTATCGGTGTCAAGAAATCGATCATTAGTGGTAAATCCCGAAGCTGACAGTTGCAGAGACCATTGGTTTCCGATTTCACAACCATAACTTCTACGATTAGAAGAGGTTATTACGGGCACACAATTACCCCGTCCCTACTATCAATCAAGCTGGTATTTTAGAACAACGATTGCGTAACGTACACGTCACAATCTCCATTGTCTGATTTTCTTGATCATCCCGATCACTGGGTTTATAGTTAATGTGTTGTAATTAGACTGATGACGAAACACAGAAAACAAGTCCCGTTCGCTACACTGTTATTCACACGAATTCGATGGGTATTTTCAAAAGAATTGAGAAAAGTCCAAATTTAAGGTCACTTAGCAAACGAGTGAGTAGAAGCTGTTTTCAAGAACCTATTTTTATACAAAACGAACCATGCTTAACACGCAACCATTATCTCACCGGTTTTAACTTGGTCATATCACAATCATACAGACGATGAGCACCGTTACAACTTTCAGTTTGACCAGACTTTAAACCATAAGCCAGTTTACAAATCATAAGGTCTCGTTTATTGTAACCCTATTCACTAATGATATGATTGCATTTTCGAATGTCCGTCCAGCATTATTCTTACGATCTTGAAAAAGTAGTTTACCGAGAGCAAGTTGACATAAAGACAATATGAAAACAAAACCAAGTGAGTAATGATCTTCCAGAAACGTACACCCGATAGCTTCGCACCGGTTGGGGAATCAAACATTTTAGACGAAGAGTACGACTGTTATTTGCTAGATTCACCTATATGGAGGAAATAGAAGCAGTCGGTCTTAAAAGGGTTGTTGTTTTGTTTGAGATCACATAGAAGGTTACAGTGTTTATGATTAGAACGAGATGTGAAGTTGAAGGGGTACTCAAAACTCATTGCATTTTTTAAGACAATCAGCGAACGATTTTGATTTTGTTTGTGTAAGTGATGTGCAGTGTGAGCGAACTTATTTCCTGATAAAACAGTGCTTAGTAAAACACTGGACAGTGCTTCTTGCTTGGCAATCTTAGACCTATTGCCAAAACACTTTTTGATATATTATCTAATTGGAGAGGAAAACAATGTATGGCAGTTTGTTTCACGTCTGCTACCAGGTGAATGCGACTTGTGTCTTCTCTGAATGCTCAAGTAGTCCTCTATTTTGAGTACAGTCTTTTGCCTTACCTGTTAGCAATAATATTTCACAATTCGTCGGATCACATTTCAAGTTTTCTCCAAGGTTTCTCCAGACTCAGTCGATATACTGCAAGTAATGTTTACAAAACTCATGTTACATAAAAATCCACTATCAGTGTTTCTGTGCCTTCTAACCTACACTTCCACGAAACAATATTGCGGTGATATCAAACTAAAATTTGTTTACAACAAACCCAGCAAAATTAATCTTGTTTTTTGTTAAACTGTTAACCAAACTTTGCTATTTTTCCAAAGTAAATACATAATAATAATCACGTGTATGTTGGCAAATTATCTATTTGTTCAAATTGAATAAAATTCTTTGTTGCTACTGTAGTCGGCTGTACATGAACGGATTTCTGCATCGTCAGCCAACTAACGATTTCCATCGCTTTATGACTTGATAGAACGTTCGGAAAGTTTTGTTTCACCTTCTATGAGTTTGACGATTTCACAGCAAAATCAGTATATTCTTAAGAAGTGTACATCCGTTCCATATTCTCTAAAGTCTACAGGGGGAGTTTTGCATCTTGGAGTATCTTCTTGCTTATTACCACTTCACTAAACTACAGTGCAACTGACATTAATTTCATATATAACCCTGCTGCATGAGGTATTCTGTTTTGAGCTTAAAAATATGAAGAAAGCCTCATGAGCATTTTTTCTGGTAAACATAATACTATCTTATGACATATGGAAAACACACTGTTGCGTTGCAAATACTATCCTCGGGTGGACTCATCAGACAAAGAAAATTTGAACCAGGGTTCGAACCGGCTAGTAGTTCTTGCGCCGGGGAGTCTGCATTTAAACTAGTTATTGCTGGTATTAATTCCGTTAGTCTGGATGAAAACATTTCATCTCAGATTGCCAGTTTTTACTGGCGAAAAGTAGACAGTTCCATCCCCATTCAAACCGCCAGATGAGTCTAAACAAAGACGAAACTGGTCTTGTGGTATCGGACTGAATGCAAGCATTAAAAAGCATTACAAAATTATACGTTTTTCACAAGCAAAAATAAAAATCGTGGTTCAAACTTTAAGCAAAATTTCCGACAGCACTTGAGCAGCCAAAAGCAACGCAATACAGGGAATTTCGCCCCAACCATTTTGCCTTTACATTAGGTTAAATATTCGGCAACTCAAACTGGTATTCGAACATCACAAACTCCTCGAAATGCTGACCTCTGCATGGGGTCGTGTCACCGACGTTTACAGTGGGAAATTTGGATAAAGTATACGATAACTCGTGCTGCTAATTAACGCGGCCAACGCAGAGGATTATTGTATTATTACGTCTATACCCAACTATACTCAACATCGTTTACTACAAATTTCTAAGTCTCTACAGTAGTAACCCCAACATTATTATGAAAAAATCTGTTGCAAATGTTGGATGAAACAGGGATTTTTATAGTATTAGCTAGCTTATTACTGAGTATAGATGAAGCCATCAGGCCGAAAATTAGATCAGTACTAGCTGTGTTTTTTATTTGCTTTCAAAGCAAACTTTTGCATTCATTTCATTAGATTAAAATTGTGGAGCACAGGTTTGCACCACTAAGTCACAATCAGCGGACTTCCTGTCCCATGGCAAATTATCTGCCAATATTATGATTCGGTTACCTTCACAAAAAACCAAATTACTCAACCAAGCTGACAACAACATGTACTTGACGGATGGTTGATGAAAATGAAAAATACTTGTTCGCCTCTCAAAAGTGAATGAAAAATGTATCATAACATTTGCCAACTAGTAGCACTCGCTGCATCAGTTCGTAGTGCAGTAAAACAGTGTTAAAAAGCACGTCAATATCTCTTGTTACATTTTCATATGATTAACAGAAGATCTACAGAGTGTAAACCACAGAACATAACACATAGAAAATGTGATAGGCTAGACGAGTGACAGTTGATTTTACGCCAACACATTAGCACTGACTGTTGTAAAAATGTTCATACACATCGTAGGGTTATGAGTCAGGGGTAGGTAATTGTGGTACCAAGAATTTCCAATATCATCAAATTTCACTTGAGAGCAAACGCAATTGAATAAAGTTGCTTAAACGCATAATACACGTGAAAGTTTTATAAAAAACTTTGTCGTTAATGAAAATCTTACTGGACTAACAGTTGTGAGTTAACCTTGATGAGAATACGTGGGCCATCATACATTCAAACTCAGAAGAGGGAATATTTCTTCTCTGGTTTTATTGGGTTCAATATTTACGAAATAAAAATGCCAAGAAATTCAGCGTTGACTTGTCTGATAAGTAAACAGACGCTCGTGCAGGATGTGCTGTTCATATCTGACAACGCTTTGATTTTCTGCCTTTGATTTAAGAGCCAATTGCACAAAAGTCAAAATCGATTCAGCAGTCTGCCGTTGGAAGGGTGATAAATGTCAAACGCAATTAAATTTTTGGGTTTACCTGAAACAACCATTAAAACTAAGCAGATTGTAAAGTATTCATGTGCAGCATACCAGAGGTTAACGAGGATGATTACCCGTATGTACCATTCATTTTTTGATTTAAAAACTTTGAAGGCTTTCAGTCGCACAAACAATAATACACTTCTGTGTCATAATCTATTAATAAAACTGTGTGTATGATATCTCACATATCTCTTTTACATGTTCCCGCTGAATAAATCAAATATAAAGGTTACGTCATATTTCATACATTATAAACGCATTCAATAACACATGATTTCCACGCCTTTCGACTTATCAAGCATTTTAGTTTTAACTCAACAATGTTGATGCTTAAACTACTGGTTTTACCACCAGTAGATTTTTTCACTATAAGGCGAAAAGCAGACCTACTGAAAAGATGATGAATTTACTGATATGTAATGCTGTTTTATGTGCTGTAACCCAGTGATGTTCACATTGTCTTTTAATTTCCTTAATATCACTGTATATGGCACAACACTTAATCACACCGCTTTCAATATGATCTATTCGGGGAAAAGAATTCGGAGGGGTGAATTATCCAGATCTGTAAGAACGTCAAAGTGCTGTTGAGGGAAAGCGGATAACTGTTTACGAATCAAGGCATATTTGTGCTCCGAAGACCCAAAACGAGACTGGAAAGGTACACATACAGCGAATTTGTCGGTTCGTTTCTTTACTTGATCAACGTTGCTTGTTAGACGCATCCACTTTTGGGAAACAGCTGAAATCAGCACGCCTTATCTGCTCAAGTGTGTTTGAACCCATCTAACTATGGTTACAGGAGCTTTTGAAATGATACATTTTTTGTTAGAAAAACGTTCTTAAAACTTGCACTTTTTAAGCATATTGCCTCAAACCATTGCAGGCGTTTTAACATGAGTCTTCACCCTTAGCCCCCCATTCTTAACAAGGGAGCTACTAAGCGGTGTATCTGAGTCAGATATGTTGGTATGACCTTCGGCATTATCTGAGATTGTCATTTCTAAGCTCTCTATCACTAAACATTTATCCGCCATGCAAAAATAATATAACGCATCAATTCTCTCACACAGCATGCGGAGACCTGATACATCATAGGTGCAATATATCAAACATCCTTAACTCAAGTCATAAGCTCTTTGAACCAAACTAACCTGACTTAATCCGGTTATTTCTTTGTGTCATAAAAGCCCCTTAAGACAAGCATAAGTAAAACAACAGTATATCGTTTGGTTGATATCGTTTTGATTTTACACCATGTTACTCGGATTTAGGACCCTCTGAAGCAGCAACTGATGACTGCTTACCCAACCATAATTAAAGAAATCTTCCAGTACAATTATTTTGTTGTATTCTGAGAACTTTGACCTTAAAGCTGCCGCGCTCCACCACCTTTTACTCTCTACAGCACGACACTTAGTTATAATCGTAAGCTGCTGCAGATTTCCGATATGTGGAAGTGAAAGTACATTGAGACAGTGTTTGGAACATGTTGACGCGTTCTCTTCTATTGACACCCTCAAGGTTCTGAGTTTGCAAGGCCCATTCATGTAAGGATCATTTGCCGTGTAATCCTTTGTGCACCTGTTACCGCGTTTCAATATCAAGCAAACAAGCAGCTGTTGTCGCTCCATCAAATCCGAAAGGTATTACAGTAAATGATTTTTTCCAAAGGGACTACAACCTCAACCATTGGTGTATGGCTTAGCAGACGCCAATTTTGCATTCAGTTTTTAATTACATACTTCATAAGTACACTTGATGACACGATGACGTTTGGACTGGCAGTATAAATCAGTGTTCACGAAAAGGGTGGCTAGACATTTGCCTGAGTAACTGACACGCTCGATGACGCAACAGACAATAGCAGCATTTCTCATCTATTTCAAGATATATCATCAAAGCGGGAATGCGTCATTTACCCTGTCAGTTCTTTTAACGTGTTAATACCTGACCGAAGATCGGAACAATTCACGTTCACCGATGTGTTTTTAGTCATTACTTGACTCTCGGTATCGTAACTGCAGAGGCAATTAGCTCGGGCAGGTTGTCATTATTGACCCCAATAGCAGTCCCCTTTTTAAGTAAACTTCTAATGTCAGCCGTTTATAGTGTCACTTTTATATGCAGATTCTGCATTTTCCAACGTTTCACGTTCATGTCTGAATAGGATAAACGGACTGTTTACAGCTAGTTATATATGTATACTTTCGTCCTCGGTTATTTTGTAAATTGCCTACGTGGCTTTCGTAAGCCCTTTACCAGCAGCTGCACACTTTGGTCACTATTTCACATTGATGTCTTAGATTCCACTCTTTAGATGAACCCCGCTTCTCAGTGTTTCCCGTTTTTTGTTCACTTAAAACTCTCAATGTGTTACTATCGTAGAGCATTTGAACTTTAAATGTATGGTGAAGATAACTGGACTCAAAAATTGGACTAATATCCTGAGATCACACATATCATGTGGATTCAAAATGAATGTGTACTATCTACAACCATGTGTTGATTCGTTCACACCGTTTGTCTCAAGTTTGGTATTCTAATTTAATTAGATAAATTACAGCCTCGTGATTTATGTTGTACATTAAAGCCATTGCTTTATTCTTGATTATTTTTTGCACAGTTCATGTTGTCGACGTGCCATTTGTGGCTGGTACTAAAAAGTTTGTCATGCGAAGCGACATTTGCATTCCAGAATTACAGGAACTTTATGTGATGTTTGACCAAACAAGCCAAAAGCTCAGCATGTTGTATGATAAACCAGGCAAGTTGCGCTTGCACGGTTGTAGATATGTACCTCTTCTTAACTTGTATTTCGGCTACATTTCCTTTTCTTCTGTCACATTGGTACATAAAGTATAAAGCATTGTATCACCACATATTTCGAGGCTAGTCGTCTTGCTTATTGTTTTTTTCGCAATAAACTCACAGAATAACGACTGGCTGCAAACCTTCCTTGAAGTGCAACGTGTTCATACAACCAAACCTGGAAAGCTCTTCCGATTTTACATGGAGCCGCGTCTTACCTAAACCAACCAGTTTTAGCGCTCACTGAGGCCAAAGCAACTGGTAAGTCAGTACAAATCATTTCTGAGAACTTTAATAGATCTCTTAACAAATTTTTACACAGTAACCTTTCTAGGCAATCACAACGCATCCAGCCTCAGAGTTTTCGTCTAAAACGAGATTGGGGACTTCCTCCGCAACTTGTGGCTACTTAGTGAAAACGACTGGAATCCACACTTCTAAACTTGAGGTGTCCGGCGGTGCCCCTTAGAAGATTGTTCTTTACACACCGTCCACTTTGGTGTCCACCAATTATTTTCTCGGACTCACTGCTCAGTGCAGGCGAGTGATCTTAACGTCGGGCGCCTCATCAGTTCGGTAAACAATTGGGACGCTCTGCAGCTGGACCTTGATTTTTTAGTGAGGTGGGCCTTCAAATGGAGTCTGTCATTTACCTTCTAAACGGGTGCGCGCATGCACAATGGGAATATGGGTAGAGTTGAAACTAATCAGCTAACGAGAATAAAGACGATTAGGCAAACATGTTTCCGATCATTCATCTTTAGGCCGGTAAAGCTATATAAGGATCTAATAGAGTAAGATCAAGATAGCGATCGAGAAATTGAATGATATTCTTACACACCAGACCAAGTTTCGTAGGGTTGCCAACGAAAGGGACAAAACCGAGTATGCCGAACAACAGATCACTAAGTGTCTTAAGTCAGTGAAAGACGGAAAACCAATTATACCTGCGACTTATGAGCAACTACGACCACAGAGCTCTACTTTATCCCGTCTCTATGGACCACCAAAGTCCACAAACCTGGTGCACCGGTTCGTCCAGTACTTGATATGATGAATTAGCCTTACCATTCAACGATAAGGTTGCTAGTGAAGCTGTTTGAACTCGTCCGGAAAGCAACTACCCCACTTAATCTACGTGATACGTTTGGATTTGTCGAATTCATAGATTACGTTAACATGAATTCACATAAATCATCCTCACTAAACGTAATGTCATTATTCACAAATCAACCACCGCCAGAAACCGTCAATTTTGTTTGCGACTATGTGTTTGAGTCCGGAATTGATATTGGTTTACCACCAGTGAAATCGAAAAAGCTTCTGCTCCGTTGCACATTCGATGTGCAACTGGTGGTCAGACAAATTGGCAAACACATGGCGTAGCAATGGGATCCCCACTCGGACCTCTCCTGGCCGATATATTCATCGGAAAGCCTGAACGCACCACGCTTCTATCCACCATCAGTCATTTCAGTTATTACCACTGATATGTAGACGACATATTTATGGTAGTCAGTTCGGATACTATTATGCACACAGTACTCTATGTATTCAATCGCGCCCACCAGTCGGTTAAGCTTACACATGAGGATGAGACTGGAAACGAGATATGTAAATGTTCGTTTGCATCGACAAACAGACAGAACTATTCAACGCAGAGTTCATAATAAGAATACATGGACAGGTCAGTACAAAAATTTCTATAGTTTTGTACTCCTAAAAAAAAGAGAAATCTAGTGCACTGCATGACTGACAAAACGAATACGTTAGAAAGTTAACTCGAATTAATAATGAACAAACTTTATGATAACGGCTTTCCGGGACGATTTACCACCAGAAATATAATCAGAATATCGCCAAAACCTGAAATGCATGGCGCAAGAAAGAAGTTTGTTTATTTCGAGTGCCATTTAAAAGTGACAATGCCGCATAATGGCTGACAAACAGGTTCAGCTAGACAATCAGCAGGACCAATGGTACACTTCAACTCCGTGTTCAGCCCTCCGCATCTCCCATTCTCAGGTTTTAAAACAAAGATGGACTAGCAGCTCAGACCTCACCTGTGTGTATCTACTCATTCACTTGTTCCTGGGTTTTATCGGTCGAACGTCAAAACAACTTTCGAAACGGATCCGAGAGCACCCTCCACGGCGGCTGCGGCAAAGGGAATCACGAGTGGTCAACAGTGCTATCCTCGTTCATCTGACTGAAAGCAGGCACCAGGTGAGAAATGATCAAGCTTTCAGAGTGGTACACAGCGTGCCAGGAAACCCATCAAAAGCTGTCCGAATTAGAACACTTTGTACCGCCAAAACCATCGAAATCAGTTTGCTTGATCCGATAATATGTCATCAAAAACGGTTTGTTCGGGCACTACACTTACCATGATCACAAGTCTATGGGATCTTTGGTCAACCTGCGAGGTCAAACCAATTGACAAACGCGATGTAACCGACCAATCAAGCCATCGCAAACTGACTGGCCAGTTACCTAGTTTCTTTGTAATAAGTCTGATCGATATCTCGATCTAACTCTATTAACTCCCTATATACTTGTACGGGCCCAGAGATGAAGTGTCAAAAACATGTTCGCCCATACGTCTTTATCCTCATTACCGTGATGAGCATATTTGGAATGTTGGGATTAACTAATCACCTAGGTAAAAATTTGCTCAACAAGGAAAAGTGAGCACGAATAGGATATTTTTGCTGCAGCGTTAATTAGAACACGAGACAATACAGAATGAACATATGCTTCGGTTGACGGTTAATCAGGAATAAAAAATAATCCTTCATCAGATTAGCGTCCAGAGTGCTAAACACGCCTTTTACCGCATACGTCAGGCCATTTTTGCAGTGTGGAATGATCGCTGTCCATATGTGTGAAAGCATAAAGAGGTTCAGACAATAGCATTAAGGTTTGTCATTGTTATCGAACAGAAGGGTTATGAAGAGAGATTGTATATCTTTGGTAAGTTTTCTGAAAGTTACCGGAGTGTACGGAAAGATCTACTACTGATGAACAGAATAAATGAACAATATATGACTCTGGAGCTGCGTGTGGAGTTCCACTCAAAAGGAACGAAAACAGACGCGGATGTTACACCAACGTGAGAAGTCAAACTGCCTGGAAAGTGTCTTCAGTCTCTCAGGTCTCGCGCTGAGTAGTCAACCTTCAGAAGCTTGTTTCCGTGTCTTATGGCAAACTGAGTATCTGAGGGAGCATTTTAAACCGATCTTGCCAGGAATTTGAAGAATGTGTGACAGTATAATTAGGGATAAACTGATGTTTCTAACCGATGTTGATATGAAGAGTTTCACTCAGAAAAACTTGTACCAGTTTTCAAAAAATAAACGCTGTACCCCTGAAATAGGATGAATTTTGTCTTTTTTTCATCACGGCACAGCGTTTTGACCAAACTCGTTGGGCCCATTAATCCCATCGCCGCTTGTTGTTTCAACTCAGTCTACTCAACCAAAGCAGCAGCATTTACCCCTACAAACTGGATGCGAACAAATTTAAATCAAGATAAGTAAGGCAATAATACGTTATCTTAACCACGTTATAAACAGTTTTTAAATTTTAGATATGCATTAAAGTCACTTGATCACATTTAGAAAGGTTAGTAATTACATTCTAACTAGCAACCCTGTTCGATTCCATTTCTCTAACGAATCGTCGCCTTACGGAGGTGGTATACCCGATTCCCATTCAGCTGTTGATAACAACTTAACCAGCAGTTGACTGCTTATGAACGAGGCTAGACGTACATACGTAGTTAAGACTACACGTGTTTCTGCTAACAACTGTGCAATGTAAGATGTACAAGCTTACTTATGTTGATCGATGAGTTTTAGTTTACACTGTGGATAGTTATTCAAAATTACGGAGTCGCCAACAGTTTCTCTTGCTCGGCTTGTGTTTCCTCATCATAGTGTGTCATATAGTTGCCTTCCCAGTTAGGTGATTGTTAATCCCAGTCCCGATGTAGTTGAGTCCTGCCAGAGTGATGTTTTCTTTAACAGTAAAGACGTTTTATCATTTCTTTATCATGATATGTTGACTTCTAACAAATGGAATAACAGTTGTGTGTTGTCATCGGCTAATTAAATAGTACTGTTCTTCGAAAAATATATTAACTTGTTCCTCACAAAACGTTTATTGTACAATAGGAGCCTATGAGAACTTTGAAAGACGAACGACTTACGTTTGTGACTGTCCCGTTATTAAGTAGACTGGTGTTAACAATAACCAAAAAGGTGGAACAAAATTTAGTTCGGTCGTGAGTGATTGTCATACTGGTAGCAACCAGACAAATATCACCAAATAATCAGTTACCTACCGTAGAGATACAGGAAATACATGATTACTTCACACGCTGCATTCTAGTTGTGCATACTCCACCAGTTAATCAACGGTTCACATAGGCACACTGTAATGGAAAAAAAACGGCGATCTGTTTACTGAGATTTACAACACGTGATCGTCGTGCTCACATCGGAGTGCAGAATATTTTATTACTGCTGCTGCTGTAAATGTCCTCGTCATTCATTTGCACGCCACTGGAGTGTGACCGATGAAATATCCACGCCTTCAGCTGTGGTTTACTTTAAAGCGGAACGTTGTCTTGTAGATTTTTCATTATTTTGTACTTCATTTTGCTAACATTGCGCAGCTGCTGCATCAAACCACATTATACATTTTTGTTTGACTTGAGTAAAAACAAGAACACAACACACTTTTGACTAAACTCTGCTATACGCGCTTACTGATTCTTCCTACAACGCCAGTGGTTGCTACTCAGTTTAAAACATCCTATTTGTTGGATTAACTTCCAGCTCGGTTATTTCGCATCCTCAGCTACGCTTGGAACAATTCAAATACATTCTAGCATCATTGGACGCCTCACGAAAATTGTCAATCTTTGGAGAGTCCAGTCTTTGACTTCACTGGTTATGTTTGTGTCCAGAATTATTGTAGTCCACACGTCTGTTCCACTACAGTCTCCTGTGTACTCAGTTAACTACCATCCGTATTTCTGGCGGTTCCAAAACCATCTTGCCCACTTTCCTGATCTCAGACCGGGACATCACTTACCATGCGTCTGGTTTAGTAGATTTACCCTCTGTTTTCGTCTTCCGTGTCTGTAAGCCTGTTGGAAGCATTTTCTTCGGCAGAAGACGTCATATTGTGGATTGTGTTTAGCTATTCTTCAGACAACCTTCTTCGACAACCTAGGGGGCTACGATCATAACTCAACAGTTGAGGAGAATTTTGGCCCGCTGACTCTAAGGTATTTAACTATTTCCTCAGCATTTTCATATGATTATCCCGAATGTGGAAAAGCTGGCGTCCAAAATGCATTCTTTGAGTCCTCCGATGAAATTCGTTCTAGAAGGTCCTCAATATCTATTGCACGGCCATTAGGTATTGAATAAACCATGTACGAAAATACAGTAAACTGTGAGATCATATGTTCCATTACGAACACTTGGTTTAACTGATTGAGCCAAATCATGAAATTTTGGGATAAATGTTCTGGCGATCGCAGCAAAAGACTGTTTAAAATTTTGCACTCTCCATCACATATGCGTGAGGTCTGAATTTCAACCTGGAGAGGCGTTTTCAAGTTTTGCTCACATAAAACTCACTGAGATCCTTTCTGCTGAAAAAACGCCAAACGGAATTTGTCAAATACTGTTGATCTGCCACAAAACCAAACATTTCATTGGAAATGACCTGCGATACAAACCGTTTAAGGGATTCGTTGGTTGGAACACTTCACTTCAAACGGTGGTTACGAATGTTCAACAACTTTCTAACCCACAAGTTTCTATCGGTCCGGAAGAGTTTTCTTAAGGTGATGCCAGTGTTTCTGATATATGTATACATTCAGCGTTGCGTTCTGGAAGGCTGACATTTCAGTTAACGTCTTCAGAGCCATAGATTCACCGACAGTCGTTTCTGCTTTTGTTTCTTTAGTGTACATTTCATGAAGATGCATTAAGAAAACTGTTGAGAAAGAAACGGCAGTGGCTTTGATGTTTTGCAGTCGACCGGGTTTTAAGATTTAGCCAACGGCTCCTCAGAAGACATGCAGTGTTCTCAGTACACGCCCCAGTACCACGAACACTGTTCTAGACTCCAACCTGGTCAGTATACTCTTCGTGTTGGCGATGGTAAAATTCCTTTCTACTACGCTGATTGCTGTCCAGGAATTTGTGCAAAGATCAGCTGTAATTTTATTTCTGACCAATACTAATGGGTATGTTAAAACGTGTTGACTCCTTCAGGGATCGTTACCTTGTTTTGACAAATGTGAAGAAATTCATGGAAAAGCTTTCTAATGTTCGTGTAATGGCCGAATTTGATTGGTTCAGATATCGCGTATCAATACTTTTGGCTCAAGGATTTCCAGGCGCTAGTGTCTTACATCTTGATCCACCGGGTAACATACTACTAAGAATTATTCTCTCTGTCACTGTGGAATGCGAAACTTCCTTATTCTTTGATATACTCTAAAAGGACCTTGTATAGGCGCTCATGACGATCATCTTTTGCTGATCACTTCAAACGTAATAAAGAAATTAAGGACCTATTTTTTCAAAGCGTGACAGATGAATAAGATGCGCTCGAAAATACCCAATGAAGTCATGAGAACGTTCGGATGAATAAACGTTTAAACTTACGGTTTCTTGGATGGCTTATTGACAGTCCTCTCCCGTCCTCAGGAACCCAGTGTTGTTGGCTTATGGTTTAGAAATTCTTGTTCTATCTGTTTCGAGAATATCTCAGCAATGCGCTTAGTCTAATTGGGCAAGCAGCCTGAAGTGCAGGTACATGCTGATGACCATCAAAGGAAGGTTCTTGTCCTGAACGAAAATCAGTTATTCTCAGATATACAAACAACAAGATGATTATGGCTGAGAATTCACCAATACGTTTCGTTGAATACCTCTTCCTTAAGGTGATGGTGTTGACTCATACATTGAGAAGTAGCATAGTATGAAAAGGGCCAAATTGTTTAGTTCTCCTGATGAAACTGTCAAAACTTTAACTTCATGGAAAAACGGGCCTAGCGGGTCTAGCCTAATAATGACGGCCCCCTACGAGATTATCCCTTTCGATTCGGCTGACGTTTTAAAATTTACTCATGGGTAGAAATTCAACAAATGTTTGGATCTCAGCTTGCCAGCTTTAACCTGGCGGTCTCCTTCCGTTTAGCGGCAACAGAACGTTTTACTTTTTCACTAATAAATTGATACTGAACTACACTGTTGTCAGCTAACGAGATTTAGGAGGGATCAGACTCCATCGTCGTTGAACTTCGAGTTTGGAAATCCATGGAATGACGTAAGATTTGTTCTGTCAACCATCACTAGGCTCGGGCAATCACACTGTCATTTTGTTCTGCTACCACGTAATTAAAGATAATTGGTGCGACCAACCCCGTTCTTTTAATTTTTGAAAGGCAGACTTAGATGGTATGAGGTACGCAACAGTCCATCAAATGTGCCGGACGACGGGCAAGCAGTATATTTAAGTTGGCTAGCGAAAGCTTTACAGCTGCATTGTTCCCATTTCTGCACATTGCGTAGTTCTTTGCACCGACGCCTAACCCTGACGCCCTCATGGATTAACCATGTGAGTATTAAAGCAATTCAAATGCGTCTTTGTAGATAGCACAGGTTGAGAGCAAACGGTTCATCAGAGCAGTGAGGTTTCGGTATGTTGGGCAGGTATTCGACACTACTTTTGCAAGGCCAAGGTGAGTATTTGAGTACCCGAAAGATTGTGGCCGATGATGCATCTTGGTACGTCTGATTATGGATCGCGCTGGAAATTCTAAAACTCCTGATTTTGATGAGGGGTGGTTACTAGAAAACAAATACGTGAAGGTCCTCATGGCGAAACCTCCTGCCCTTTCTAGGGAACTGGACTCAAGCTTGCAGCAGCCCTTTTTATGCAACACAAGGATCTCTGCGGTTCAGACTTTTGAATTACTACTATGTCTGAACTATGCAGAAGCTGCCAGAATTGATGAACACAGATTAACTCAACGTTTTGGACTTTTGAGGTTCCGTGTTGCTGGCTTACTTTGGTCTCCGAAAAATTCATCTGAAACGGAGCACTCCGTGTGGATTGACGTAGGGTGGTCGTTTGCTACGGGACGACACACGCTAGCAGATGACTTTTTGGCATGAATGTTGTTGTAGTAAAGCTGCTTGCTGAGCTGCTGAGACAGAAACTCAGAGTACATCTGGCTGCGCTGAACTTCGCAACTTAGTCTAGAATGACTTCAGACATGGACTAGCTTGCCTTAAAAGTCTCATTACTCCAAAAGATCGGAAGCAGCGGATCAGGATCATGTCGTTCATAGTTACAAAGGCGCTGTGCATGAAACTTCGTCCATTTGGACTGGAGTAAATGGCTTCGTGATGGACATCTTTGTTCCTGTAGAAAGCGGGTTGTTGCTTCAACAAAGAACATACTGTAGCGTTTTGTACACCTTTTTTTTACAGCATAATTTTCATCGTTTTTCACATTTTTCACCTCCTTCAAATTCACATGTACACTCGTTTAAATCATGTGAGTTGATTCAATTAACAATGAAATACACACTTCCAAGGTCGCGAGCCCTGTGTTCTCTCTCTACGTTCTGTGTCACGCGTGTACGGATTTTTGGGAGAATTAACGGCTAACGGAATCCGCATTTATTTCAACGCATTTCAAAATTCATCTGTCATCGGAATTATCTTCGTTGTGACTTCCAAAGTCGCTTGGGAACTATACGACAGATTGGATCCTTTGGATACTTCATTCCGTGTGGTGGAACTCTAAACGACGCACCTTCACGTATTACTGTGAGTCAGTTATTTCCATTTTTCATCACTTTTGATTTCGTATTTGCTTCTGAATTGTATATAGCGTTTAGATCCATTACAATACCTTGCCAAAATGCTGGCATGAGTGGAGTGTCACAAGTATATGTTTTATGTCCTCTTCTCATGTCACTGTGTGTCACTGAGTCTCCTGGAGGCGTTTGCAAAAGGACCCTTATCATTGTTTGCGAATGGACCTAAGATACGACAGACCACTAAAAGTTTAGAAAGTTTAGAGGCCTTGCAGAAGGCTTCATACCAATCTTGGGTATAATCAGTAGAATGACTGTCGCCAGTAGACTGAAGAAAATTCACAGTATTGCGCATTGCTTCACCTGTTGACGCCACACCCATGTATGCGTTAGATGGAACAGGAATGTTTGTTCTGAGTGGGAGAGCAGAACACGGTTTCACTTATTTGAAGGACTTTGAGGCTACCAGCAAGTGGAATCAATTTGTTAGTGGCGACTGTATTTTGATGTGAAGATTTTCTGTGGCTTTTACATGCGTGACAGCTCATGAGAGCTCTTTACTTTTTTCGTGCGGCCTCACCTCTAGCACCCCAATAGCACACTGAGTCGGTCGACCGCCACATGAGTGACTCATGAATGTCTAACGTTGGTCGTTCAACTTTCTCTCTATTAAACCAATTATGACATTACTGTCCGCTGCTTGTTTCACGATAAATTCGATGGTTTTTATTTAATCCACTAAAAGCCGGTTAGCTTGTTAGAAAATGTTTGTTTAATCGCGCTAGGATGCAGTAAAACGAGACGCGGGAATTTGTGTTTGAACTATCGTTTTTACCTTGACTTGGTATGCGAGATAGCTGATCGTCGTGTGTAAAAGCCCCGTGGTTGCCCTCGTTCGAATATCCACCGTCTCATTAAGCTAACGCATGGGAAGTGTTGACACGAAGTAGCTGTTACCGTTATCAATAGTCTGTCACTGGATGATGTTCTGGCGGATAGTACTGGTACTTTCGTACTTGGGGAATTTATTGATTCGTATCAGCAGACAGCGCTGCGGACATAATCCCACATATGAATGAACAGCTCCATGAAGATTCTCGAACCAGTTCAGTCATGCCATCCACATCCAGGAGCTTCATTGCCACCTATGCGGAGCGTGCTACGCCGGAGGATAACAAAAATGACGAAGATATGATAGAAGGTAAGGCACACTGTTGTACCATTAATCTATTAAATAGATCACTCACTATCAACTGTCAGCACAGTACAAGGAACAACAACAATGACTGCGTTGGAAGTGGTTGTCAGAGCAAACTTATCGTCGAGAGCAACCAGCACAGTGCTTTGTAGGTTCAGACAGTTATTGCTAGAATTGCCCATAACTGCCATAACACTGCTGGAAACACCACGGGTATGTAGGGGGAAAGGTAGTTGAAGGATGTGAGTATTTTCATTCCGGTGTGAAGGAGTGCATTGAACTGGCTGTCCGAGGACCATGGGATGAGCAGTTAAAGTGCGTTCATACGCAGCTGTATACTGATCGAGTGACAATGTTCAAGATCTCTCGTCGACAGCTGTGGCCCATCTTAGCAAGACTGACTGTGCCGAAAACGCCAGCGTTTGTCATCGGAATACTTTACGGCGAAGGCAAACCTGGGAGTGTGCACAAGTATCTTGCTAGTGTCGTCGCTAATCTCAAAGATGTATTAGTAGGAGGGATTATGCTGTTCAGCTGCAGTGTCCATGTAGATTTCATTCTAGATTGTATTATTGGTGATGCGCCGCCAGGACATTTTCCCCGCAAGCTGAGAACCATACCGGATATTATGCTGGTAAGAAGTGCACTACTTGCGGTGTGTACGTGGACAGAAGAATGGTATATCCGAATTTGGAGTACAAGCCGAGAAACGATAGAGATTTTCAGTCCAGAATACACAGAACAGCACGTAGATGATTCAGCTTTTGAGTCGCTCAACATAACTGTGATTTCACGTTTCGCTTTGAATTACATGCACATGGTTTGTTTGGGATTCACGAAAAGAACCATCACACTGAATACTCGCCTTGGTTCCAACGTGATTACAGAAATAAATAGCTTAGTTGGACTTATCCGCTCACAAATGCCTGTGGACTTTCTCTGCAAACGCCTTGATTTCGTGGACTACGAACGATGGAAGGCAACAGAATTCCGGCAGTTTCTGTTGTACTTTGAGGCGGTTGCATTGAGCGGTCTGATAGACGGCGGGGTTTGCGAGAATTTTTTGAACTTCTCCAGTTCCGTCTATATGTTGTGTAATGCAAAGTGGTGTCAACACTACGTAAATTTTGTGGAGTCCCTGTTGTGGAAAACATTATCGCAGTTAACAGGTATAAACTGTGATTCGCATTTGGTGTCTGATTTGCACTTTGTCAGGCACCTCTGTGCAGATGTGCGTGTGCGCGGTACGCATGACCCCTATTCAGCATTCCCGTTTGAATCGTACATGCAAAAACTTCGAAGTTTCGTCCAGTCACCGAATTTGCTTGCCTCACAGATTTTTCGTCGCTTTACGGAAAGGGTGTATTGGTCCAACCTGCATGTGAATGCTGCTGTATTGAATGACGCTGTATGCTGTAACGTGCCAGTTACAAGAAAGAAGGGTTGCCATTTTGTACTGCAAAATTCTGTGTACATCGACAGAAGGCCAAACAATGTTGTGATAATCGGTGATATGCCTGCTTTGATGACAGCTATTAAGGGGAGGAAAGTCCGCATTTACAGATTCGCAAATCACTGCGGATCTTTCAACACCTGTCCGCCATTATCCACCCTAAACATCTACGTCTGTTCCCATATGTATGTGGACAGCACTTGAGTAGATCGTGAGCAGATTCATTTCAAAGGATGGCTGTTGCCTTCGAATGATAAGCAAATTTTTACCCCATTACACACATATGTAGATGTTTGTAACATACGCCACTTCACGTCGTGTTCTTTCTTTTAATATATTGCTGTAATGATGGGATGTTCAACTTATCATCGCATTTGACAACCGTTAATCTTTCAGATGTTTCAAGTTGTAGAACTTGACGACAACACGGTTAACATTGTTCACAACTCTTGGATTACTGAACCGGATTACACTTTGTGGCCAAGCGTGAGCAGTAAACAAAATAACAGGTTGATTTTGGAAGCAGCGTCTGCTCCACAATAGAGAGAACTGTACGAGGTGAAAGTGCATAAAACCACCGAGAAGCAGGCGCAATTTAAGATCAAACACTGCTTGTAGAAAAATTTCCAGATGGCCTGCCGATAAGAGGGCTTCCTTGAACTGCTGTCAGATATCCCATTGACGGATAATTTTGTCTCAATGGGCCAACAAGGAAAGCGTAAAATGTACGTCTATCACACATGCTAATGCATTGTACGTAGAAGATCTGTCGCGAGGTTAAACTTTACGGGCGAAGCTGACAGCATTCCGGTGAAGAGGGGTTATTCCGTCGACATCGATTACTTTCTACCTCCACTTCCGTTGGACGACATGTCAGTGGAATCACCTTCTTAAAGGAGTTTATTCTTGTCGTCTCTTGAAAACGTCCCACAGATAATAACTCCCCTTGTCACCAGCTGAAATGCTTTATATTGAATTTAATACCTTTCTACAGTCCTTGCATGAAGACGCCGTCCACTCAATCCTCGTCTCTCATGGTTGGATTAAGCCGAGGCGATGGGCACGCGGGTAGTTGTTTCCCATTACAACTTGCTCATTTTTATACGCACATGGAGCATAAAAGTTCACCACCGAGAAAGTTCCGAGGTTTCCAAAATTTCCATCAAGAGCAACTCTGATCAGATGGAAGGTAATCACAAAACTTGCTTTTCCGTGATCTGCCCTAGCCGCGATGTTTACTATCACCAACCATCTTTCGAGGATTACTAACACCATGGACAATTTAGTTACGCAAAACGTTTGCATACGTGATGAAATGTACGTTATCCGTCTGAAGCTGAGCACATTACGATATCAGCATTTGGTAGACGACAGCTCCAATTCTCCGACGCTTCCAGTCCGTTTCCCTATGCACACAGTAGAGGATACCCAGTTGCTTAACAAGAAGCCCAAGGACGACGAAACGTACCTGATGTTGTTATTTAAATCCACTATTTCTTTACTGTCAATAGAATAACTACCTGTCCAAGTTGGGTGGCAAATCTGGATCACACTGCATGAGCAACCGAAAGAAGTCGACCATGACGGATGAC